>JACSVZ010000014.1:5125176-5140934 GCA_014706295.1 Lycocorax pyrrhopterus obiensis
AAACAACACCACTGAGCATTCCTTACTGGTATATGTGGACGAGCATCCTAGTAAAGAAAAAACATTCATTATTTACCACTTAAACAAATGTGAATTCCCTTTCCAGAGGTGTTAAGTTCCAGGTGCTAATACTAGGTCAAACACAGCACAACAAGAAACATCAAGGCTCATGCATTTCTACTAACTTTTCAAACTCATAGTGTCAAACATTTGAACAGGCTTTTGTTGTGATGGAGAAAATTCTCCTAACCTGTCCCAGTATTAAATACAAGTGGCTTGGGCCAAAGCTCTTTCCTTCCTAAACCTTGCAAATTCACAGCTGCAAAAATGGGCAACATGTGGCACTTAAAGTGCTAATCAGACGTGTTCCTCATAAGAAATTTTCTTTTATATCATATAAGTATGATACATAGATGATGGATAGATAGATAGATAGATAAATAGATAGATAGATATAGATAGACGGATAGATAGATCGATAGATAGATATGCAGAACCCATCACACAATGCAAATAACCGCAAATGCAATAACATACCAAGTCTTAAAGTAAATTTTAAATCCATTTCTTTGCCTTGGCCGTTTGCTTAAATGAATCTGACCTTCCCTTCCCTCTGTCTAAAATCTTCCTGTTACTCTTGTTGTTATAGATTGTGGCATCTGTGCAGCATTTTCCTTTTCCTTATATCATGGCAACAAGCAAGTTAACAATCGATGGTTAACACAAAAATGTCCTTTCTTCAGTGGCAGTGGATTTTTGAAAAGCATGTTGACATAAAATTTCTTCCTTCCCATCTTTACAGACCATTTTTATTAAAAGGAAAAACAAAAAATCCCAAAGATTTGACTGCTACAGTAATCATTAAAGACAAAAAACGAAAGTTTAGTCTCCTTTAATTTGCAACCAGTGATGAACAATAAATCCAACTAACCTTTCTCTCAAAAAGGCAAAATAAAATCCAAATAGTGTAGCCTCCAAATATTTATCAGGAGTCTGTCTGTACCATCAGGGGAAAATATACAAGATTCAATTTTGACTAGACATTACAACCCAGCAATCCTGTAGCCCTGAATGTCAGTCATGTCACCTTCTCCTGTCAGGAAGGGTGTCAGGACTCAGTGACACACTTATAGGGAAGGGGTGAGGTAGAGGCAGTGTATTACCTCACCAGAGGTAGTGTATTCTATATTCAAACCACTCAGGGAAAAAATGTCAGATGTTCCCTGGCCCACTCCTGCCTCTACTCTTCCGAGTGAAAACAGACAGAGCCACTTCCCAACAGGATGTTCCCCATTGCAGCCCTTCTCCTCCAGGCCACCATATTCACACCCAGCACTGTGACAAGAAGGCATGATGAGCTGAACGTTCCAGGTGACTTTTTATGGTGCCTGAAACTCATGGACCATCTTCCCTTGTTTTTGAGTGAAATACAAAAGCAGTCCATTATTTTCTTGGAGGTTGGGGTGCTGTATAGTTCACAGGGGTAACCTCTGCTTCTTGTTTTTTCCTGTTGACACTTTAAGCAGTGATTCCTCATCAGTCGCCTACAGGAAACTCTGACAGTTGTGCTCACAACCATCCAGTTGCAACGCGGCCATTGGTGAAGAGTGGGGGAAAAAGCCTGGGCTCTTTCTGCAGCTTCAAATCAAATCTGCTGCTATAGACAGAGGGGATTTCATCTCTAGAGCTGTCCCTTCCAGCTCTTTTCTCTGGGATAAAGGGAAGGGAAGGGAAAGGGACAGGGAAAGGGAAAGGGTAAGGGAAGAGTGGGTAAGGGAAGAGTGGGAAAGGGAAATGGGAAAGGGAAAGGAAAGGGAGAGAAATGGGGTAGGGAAGTGTGTGAGAAGACGAAGTGTGGTGAGAATCGCAGTGAAGAGAATAAGTAGAAGAGGAGGGTAAGTGCATGTGGGCCCAGGGAGGCAGGGTTCGTCCGGGGAGGAGGAGAGGTTTCGGAGAGTGAGAGGAGAGGTTCGGAGAGGTAGAGGCAGGAGAGGTCGGAGAGTTAGAGGTCGAGAGGCAGGGAGAGGAAGAGGAAGAGGAGGAGAGGTCGAGGAAGTCAGGAGAGGAAGGCAGAGGAGAGGTTGGAGAGGAGAGGAAGGTTCGGAGAGGTTCGAGAAGGCAGGGAGAGGAAGGTTCGAGAGGAGAGGTTGTAGAGAGAGGTCGGGAGAAGAGGAGAGGAGAGGAAGAGAGGAGAGGAGATGGAGAGAGAGAAGGGAAAGGAGAGGAGAGGAGGAGAGGAGAGGAGAGGAGAGGAGAAGAGGAGAGGTATCGAGAGGAAGGGAGAGGAGAGGAAAGAGGAGAGAAGAAGAGGAGAGGAGAGGAACGAGAGGAGAGGAGAGAGAGAGGAGAGGGAGGAGAGTAGGCATAATGCCAGCAACAGTTTTGCACATATAATGATTCCATCAGTACATTGGAGAGACGGGCAATAAAAATGATCAGGGTAGTGCTGGTCACATCATTTTATGCAGAGAACATTTGCTATGAATTTAGCCTCTTTTATTCCTTAAAAACACCTTGCAAGCTGCTGATTAATATGGGGCAATCATTACTCGTTGAGCTGATGTCTGGGAAGGTCCATGAGGTCAATCAACCTGACCTCAAAAGAGTAGTAGATTATTACAACAGTACCCAGTGGCCTCACCCAAGCTCAGACCCTTGCTGGACTCTGTATGTGGAAGAACAGTTGTTGGGCCAGTGAATTTATAATCAAACTGAATAAAATGTGGGAGATGAAATAGCCATGGTGCCGGAGTAGAGCAGTAACAGAATTTAGCCAAGAAGCCAGGTTTTCTGACTTGAAGGCTAGTATCTAAGTTGGGAGTCTTTTACCTCTTTACATTGTCTTCATTATTTGAAGATATCCATCACTGAATTCTGGCATAATGTCTCTAGTGATTATTAAAGAGATATTTAACAGAGGTTTGGTTTTAGTCTGGAGGGGATATTTTGTTCCTTTTTCTTCTTTTTTTTTTCTTTTCTTTTTTTTTGGACAATTACTTTTGTTTTCTTGTAGAAGACTGAAAAATGGTTTTAAAAGGTGGGTGTGTGTTCTAGCAGATGCTTAGGAACAAAGAGACAGAACTCTTTCTACAAACATATTCCTGCTTCTTAAAACGTACTTTTCAAATCTGTGCTGTTCAAACAAAAGAAGAAAAAGATTAAAATGTTTCATTTTTGCACTAAAGATGGCTCAGTGAAATGTAAGTGTCGGTTCCCAGCACAGTGCCTCAAACAATTCTTCCTTCTCAGGATCTCTTTGTAGATGAAATGACAATTTTAAAGATTTTGGAGTAAAACAAAAAACCCCAAATCTTCTGGATAGTTCAGATCATCTTAATACAGCTGCGTGCATAACTGATGCATTTTTAGCAATAGGAGACAGATAATTAGAAGACATTTCTGATAAGCATTTGTGTGTACTAAAACAGTTTTGGCAATATCACTGGAAGTAAATGTTTTGAAGAGACTTTTGGACTCTTTTTCAATGACTACTAAGGCTCACAAATAGTTGTCCACCCTTCTGTTAAACCAATCACAGGTGATTTCAGTGGGATTTTAGAAAGAAACCTCAGCCTTATCAGCCTATATTGAGCCAAAGTTTGCCAATATGATGTGTGACCAGATACTTTCAATGTTTAATGTTTGAAAACACCAAAAGGAGGAGCTGTAATTGGAATGATGGTCTGCAAACAGTAAGTCATCATAGCAGAGAAATGGAAAGTTGTAGTGGGATGTTGGGAAGAAGATCCTTATTATCTAGGCCTATTAGGCTTGAAAGAGTCTCTCAGGGAAGTTGTGAAAGTCCCCTAATTTGAGGCTGTTGGGGAGAACACAGAGCACGATTTAAAGCAGTATCCCATAACATAGTGTGCCATCTATTATACACATGGAAACACATCTCAAAAAAGGAAGTTGTGAAGTGTCATTTGAGGTGTAGTCTACACAAAAATAAAAAATATACAGGAAATATGGTAATGAAGCAAACAAATTAAGGGATCCATTAAAGTTAAGAAGTGCTTTTAGTTGATTTTTAAGAAAATATTTTACAAGTGCAACTAGGAAGGAGATGATCCATTTTCTAAGTAAGGCAACATATTTTCCCTTTCTGCAACAGGCTGTTAGGTTCCTACTTGAGCAAAACTGGCTATTTAGCCACATAATCTATGTTCACTTTAATTCAGATCTGTTGCTTTGTGCCTGGAATGATGTAGGCCCACATACAAGGAAAAAAAATAGAAAGCACATGCAGCAAAATAACTTCAAAGATTTGAGCAATGTAGCAATCTCTGGTAGATACTGGAGTATTTTCAAATAATACAGCATTTTTTTGACACATGGCCGACCACATTTCATATTTACTTTTTTGTTGTGTTTTCCTTTTTTTTTTAATTGTTAATAATTACTTATCCACTCAGCCTCCTCAGACTTCCCAGGGTGTCTTTTCAAGACCAGATTCCACAGAAATATCTAAGCGTGACACCTATATCCTGTCACACTCAATGACTTTGAATCTGATTTCTCAACAGGCATTGGTTTCTTCATCGAATCAAGAGTAGCATTTGGTTTCTGCTAATGCTTTGGTTGTTTTTCCCCAGATGTTTAATTCCTTGCTCCTATGTGCCCACATAAAAGTCCTTGACCTATCGTTACCACCTTCCTAGGTGTCCATCAGGCAAGGATGTCCAGTAATGCTGTATTAGTCCACTGATGTCATATTAGCACAAAATTTGTCTCCTTTACTTTTCCATTTCTGTTTCTTAAGAGAAACTTCCACACATAGGTGGTATTTCTTTCCATTAAAAACTGGATTGTTTTTATTGGAGTAATGAAAGTTCAGTGTTGAGATTTTCTGTTTACTCTTGGGAGAGTCAGTAGATTATTCAGAAAGGATCCCTTATATGGCAAGAAAAACAAATTCGTTGACATGAGCTTTGATTTCGTGACACTGGGAGTACAGCTCTCCTGTAAAAAAAAAAAAAAAGAAAAAAAACAAACTTAAAAGCATGCAAATAGAGCAGATTGTTTAAAACTAATATTTGGATACCAGCCGTAATGGCTGAAGTGAGCTTCAGATTTCACTGGTGCAGAGCTGGGGTGTGAGGGAAAGTGATGATATTTGAGCTGAGGAAATTCCTTTCCCGTTTATAAAGTATGGAATAAAGTCCTATTCTCATCTTCTTTCCCATCCCCTAAACCTGAGAAACATTCCAATATTGAAAAGCATCATCACAGAGGAAAAAAATCCCACCTCATCTTCTGTTGGAGCTGATACTTCAGACCATTTCTGCCTAACCTCAATTCCATTTTTTATCATAGTAGAAAATGGAGCCAGATGGGAATGATAAAACTGCCTGGGCATTCACTTCATTCAAACCTGCAAGTTACACTGAAAAGGATGCATATTTCTCTATGCTCTGAGATATAATGCAGGTTGGAAAGAGCTCACAAAACAATGTGTGGCAATATAATATTGTCAAGGTACTGCACAAGACTATGCAATCTAATATGTGTGTGCATGAGTGTGTATGTGTGGAGGGAGCATAAGGACAGTCACATTAAGTATTTCTTCCATCCCTGCTAGGATGGGAGTTTTGTTTGGCAGAAATGCCATAAAAAATGGTGGGTAAAAAAAAAACCCCAACAAAACAAAAACCAGAGATTAAATTATGTTTCTCTTTCTTGTTGACTCTATTTCCTTGATTTCAAGCCTGGCTGATTTTTACCTAGCATTGACACATGATTTGACGAGCTCAGTTGTGCCTTTCTAGAGTTGTCTTCTGTCCTACCTTCTGAAGGATGCTGGAACAAACGGGGTTCAGGGGATCTCCATCCACCCTGAAAAAGATAAGACAAGGAAGGGACTGCTTATTTAGTATTTAAAAAAAACAACGGCTATAGTTACCACTTCAGCAAAAAGCAATTGATCACCAATAGTGAGAAAACATTGTTTAGCCACAGCACACAGACCTTGAGGGATTTATGAGCAGCTCCAAGCTCACCTCTTGACTTCAGCTGGAGACTGGGCAACGTGTCTGAGTACCAGGATCTGACTGGTAATGTCCTGTGCAAATGAATTTAGAGATTTTCTCAGCTTGTATTCATATTCTACAAAAGGTAAATATCCCCCAATTACACCTACTTGGAGCTGAATTATTGACTTCAGCTTTGAAGTGCAAATGAGCTGAGTGAAAACATAGACTGCAACATAGGAACTATTCCTACTAGCTGATTTATAGTGCATTAACTGTCTACTAAGGAAAGCCTCCTATTGCTATGGATTTGTAATCCTCCTGTCCAATTATCCTGAAGATGAAGGCAAAATGCCATCCAGTGTATGAGGCAATCAATAGTGGTCATTTCTTAAAATTCTTTACTTCTCTTTCTTTTCAGCAATCCAGGTTACAGGGTCTTCCATAAATTGCTCTTTCATGGTTTATCAGCCCTGCTGTTTCTATGAGCCAGACTTAGAGACTACAGTTATGAAAATAAACTGCTATAAACAGCCCTCCAGTAGGTTAAAACTATTGGTATTTATGGCGGATGGAAACTCCTTTAGAAACTTCTAATCACCATTGTCTCTCTGTCTAAAACTGATCTCTGACTAAATAAACGTGTCAGGAAGTGGAAAAAATAAAATACTGTTTAATGGTTTTGTTTAAAATAAATAAATATATACATGCAGGGTGTCATACCATATGAAAAGTTCAAGCATTCAATTCTTCCGTTACTGTTTGCTAAAGGGCGTTATTACCTTCATGCAGTACTATTTCCAAATTCTCATCTGAAACAGAAGAGGAGCCCTCTCATTTGCCAAGGCGTCACATCCCTTTTCCGATCTTCTATTTTGAGGCATTTATTTTAATCAGTGGAAAACTTCTCAGCCTCACCGGTTCTGTATTGCAATATAAACTCTTTTTGCTGCTTCCTAGAACTTCCAACATGAGCACAGAGTTCAGTTTATTTGAAAAATCGTGTTTAGTTCAAGAAAATACTGACTATAGCACATTCAGTTTATTTGCTGCATTTGTGTTCGTGTGTTTCTGCCCATCTATACCTGATAAACAAGCCATTTCTTTCACTTTAGAGACAGCTAAATAAAGGTGCAACAGTTGAGGTTCATGCCATAGGTGTAATTGGAGGAAGTAGCCCCCTGCATTTATAACCAGTGGAAATCAAGTTATTAAAATCATTGCAGTGCAGGATTAGAACAGAGAATTGTAGAATGGTTTGGGTTGGAAAAGACCTTAGACTTCATCTAGTTTCACCCTCACCCCCCTGCCGTGGGGAAGATCTCTCCTCTCCGAACCTGTTTAAATTTTGGCAACTCTATATGCTATTCCCTCCCTAAATTGCTAGTTTAATGTTAAAGACAATGAGGAATGACTGCCTGCAATGCTCATATCTAGCATGTACCTGTCTGAAATAAGATAAAAAATAATTCTAGCCTTTCTATCAAAAGGAAGGCAGCAGGCAACTAAAGAGTCACAATGAGCAATAAGGCTTTTTTTAGGAATCAATGTCATGATTGGACAATGAGCTTCCAAGGAGTTTCAGCCTCTTAAAAACATCTAATATGTGTTCTAGAGTGATTTGGGATCTTAAAATGGTCATAAACTTTATTATTTAAATTCAATACATAAGAACCCAGTGGTATCTGGAAACAGAAAAATTGTACATAATTTTGGGCCAAAATGACAGTTGCCATGATGTTTTCCACTGAGGTAAATGACCTGTGTTTGGTGGAACCTAGATAAATCAGTGTTCAAAACTGTATTAAATTCCAGCTGTCTTTGTTCTGTATGGGCATGTCTAAAGATATTATAGACTATGAAGTAAGGGGAATGCCCTGATTGACAGAATAACATTTTCCATCACTGGGTTTTTGTTATTCTAGCAATCAAGGTACATGCATAGTTGTCTCTATAATATAGAAGCTTTTCAAATTTATTAACAATTTTCAATCAAAAAGGTAATTTATGAACTAAGGAAGGATCTACTTTATAGATTAAACCCCAGAATTATTGTGGCTATTTAGCCAAGTTCATCCAGGAAATCTGGATGTGTTCAAGGCATCAGATTCTGTTGTCAGACTCCTTCTTATGGGCACTGATATGCACATAGTGTTGCCTGAGAATCGCAGGGCTACCTGAAATTCAATTTTAGTAAGTGATCCTTGCATTTTCTTGAGAAATGCACCATTCTGTTTGGGCTCAGTCCAGAACAAATTATGTAGGTAAAATGGAAACACGGTTATCCCATTTCTAGGAGAATTTTTATCTGCACTACTCTATAAAGCTTTTGCCTAACTTCAAAGTTCAGATGTTACTTTGTAAAGGCAGAATTAATTTTCTTGATTGCTAATCCATCACCACTAAGTATGATGCATATGGTATCAAACATAGGTATTTCTGCTATCATTAATTGTGGCACATTGTCACAACCGATAAGGAAATGCAATATGAGAACAAGAAAACAGTCACTGGATTTGGCAGCTTACCCTTGTTTTCCTAGTCACCATGGCAGGTACCAACCGAAACCCTTAACTCAGGAGGCTGACTGTGTGAATAAACGAGGAAAAGAAACTCAGGACTTGGAGAGCATCAATCATTCAGCTGTGTTGTCTCACACTCTGTTTGCAGTGCTGTTGTTCAGTGAAAGATAAAGATGAATAGGTCTGAAGAAGGAGGGGTGTCTGTAAAATATCCTAATGCTCGGGAGCAAAGGCATAACTTTTGGCCCTGAGACTTCTGCTAGAGAAAAGGGGAGGCAGTGACACAGAGGGTGAGAGAAGGAAATTAACATGTGCTTGATAAAAGAGAAATCAAATAAAGAACTGCGCTTTAAATGGCTGGTAAAGTACAGCTGAAATGATAAGAATCATATGACAGACAGGAAAGGAAATTAACACAACATAAGTTAGCAGGGTAGAAAATATCTGGGTCCAAGCCCAACAGCAGGTAGAAATACTCAGGTCAGGAGGAAAAGAACAAGCCGTCTTTCAGAAAGTAAGTCATAACATGAAGTGCTAGGGAGACCTTTTGAAAAAAAAAACAACAAAAAACCAAAAAAAACCAACCCCAACCAAACTTTTCTCTTTCAGTTTGTTTTATGGGGAGAGAATAGAATCCCTGAAATAGCTGTGAATTACAGATTAAATCATTTTATTATTAAATAAAAAAGTCAATGGAGATAGATCCTTTGAGATTGTATAGCTGTTCCCCAGAGTATCTCCGTAATATGGCAAGCTTATATAAGCAGGGAGATAAGGAATGAATCCTGTGTTTTAAAACCAGTAGAACCTATTATTATTATCCTTGCTGACCCCCAGTGTAATGCAGACCTAGAACAGCACAATCATTTCTACATGAGATGAAGAACGAGTGTTAAAAATTTTTGGACAGTGCTGCAGCCCACATTGCCCCATAGGAAGGCTCCCATTAATTCATCCAGGCATCTCAAAATGCTATTGAAATCTTTTCCAGCCCCTGGCTTGTCACTGCCCTGGGAGATGGGTCAGCCTCGGGGGGTACTCGTCCCGCTTAGGAGGCCACAGTGACCTTTCCTGCAGACAGGCACTGAAAAGTGTCGAGTCTTGGTGGCCGCTTGGAACGGGCTGCACTGGCTCTGTATCAGCAGGCGCACCCAAAACGAGGGGACCCGAAGGTCTCAGTCTCTCAGGAATTCCGGGGCCGAAAGAGGCAAGGGAGAGGACCAGTCCATGAAATCTTCCAAGGTTTATTACCCCGAAAGCAAAGGGGAGGAACTGGCCAACGAGAGCCAGGGGCACCGTGCTTTTCTACACAGGTGGCACCGAACAAATAACCAATAGAAGGTAAGCCTGGAGTGGAATCCCGGGGACACAGAACCAATGGCCAGGTTACAGAGGAGGGAATTTACAGAACAAACCTATGAACAACCGAACTTATCAGAACTTTCTGGAGAAGTGGTGTGGGCTCAGAACCGGGTCTTGTCCATGGACTGGTCCTCGCTCTCTGAATCGTCTGCCCATTAGGCAGGCATGCCGTGACAGACAGCGGGCAGACCCCGAGGGGTCTGAGGCACCCCAACACTGGTTGGGACACATAAAAAAAAAAAAAAAAAAAAAAGAAGAGGTTGTCTGAGACTATCTTAACCCTTCTCATTTACAGCTAAACCGTGAGATGAATGTTGGATCACTCAGTAGCACAACATAGGTTTTTAATGATTTTGTATTGTTATTGCTTTTACTATTAAAGGAAACTTAATCTCACGAAGTAGACTTTGGATTAGGTTACCTTCTTTTCTCCTGATTTTACTAGATGACCGGTCTCCTAAGGTTATGTAACAATTTGGAACTGAGACACAGAACTTGCCTGGCTCTCCTGACTTACTATCAATTTAGGTATTTTTTTTACTCTGTTTAGTTTTATTTTCTTTTTTTCTTTCTGAATGTGGTCTTATTAAATCAATTTCTGACATTTCAGTAGAAACCAGGAATAGACCAGCAAAATACTTGTTCCTATTCCACACTGAACTCTCTTCTGCAGACCTGCACTCCTCAGCTTTACATTTTGAAGGGGCAAATTGCAGGTCCCTGCACTGGTGTCTTCCAGAGTGTATTTCCCACTCTCCTCGTAGGACCTCTGCTTCTTATTTGTCTGTTGGTTAATGCTAAACTATTTTCCTATCGCAAATCATCCATGCTTATCCTTCTGTAACTTTATGAATCTTCAGCTGCTTCATATATCTTAATTTAAGTGAGCCAAAAATAGGTGTTCTGGGATGAGGAAACAAAATAGATGCTATAACAGTGCTGCAATAATAATAATGTAGTAATAAAGCAACCATCATAATAACAATAAACAGTGGTAATATTTTCACTATTTAAATGACACTTAATAGATACTGAATGACATAATAAACATAAGATACATTATATGATGCATTATATATTTTTTCTGACATATCTTTAATTTAGGCATTTTAAAATATAAACTGTTTAAATGTATATATATGTGTGCATGTATATGTATTAATATATAATATATACAAACACAAACACATTCATAGAATCACAGAATGCTTTGGTTAGGAAGGGAGGAGATCATGTAATTCCAGTCCTAACTCAGCTAGATCTACTTCATAGAAACAAAACCACACATTTAAATAACACTAAATTTATTCAAGTCACTTTTTAAGATCCAGCCTTATTTTCTGGATCTCTCACATATGTTCTGAAGTAGATAAATATCTTTAGATCCTTTAGTAAGATCAGAAATATATCCAACATATGCATCATCTCGAGATGCATTCTGGTCCACGGAGGAATTTGTTACTGAAGGAGCCAAAGTTTCAGCTGGTTTTAATCAGGAAATCTCAAGCAAAGTGCATTTTCTTTAGCACAATGTTTTGCTAAAAGTTGGGCTAAGAGATGACCACAACAAAGGAGAAAGAGCCGGTAAAGGGCTTCTGTGCTGCCTTGTGCAGCCAAATTAATGTTGCTACACGTAGCATGATGTATGTGTACCTTTGTATGCATTTAAATGGAGGGAGCAGAGGGGCTGCTGCGTCTTTAATCTGAATAAATCTCCAAGTGTGTGAAGGACTTGGCAAAGAGATAAACTCAGAGCAAGACAGGGAAGCTGCATCTGCGGTGAAATGACCAACAGCAATTTGAGGGCCTGGTCCTCTCTGAAATAGATGTGAGTCTTTTCATTCATTGACTTCTGCAGGTTTGGATCAAGCTAACAGCAGGGAAGCATAATTTAGCTAGCTGAACGTGCGGAAGAAATTCAGAGGGAAGGAATTCTCTGAGCCTTATTGGCATGTGGCCATGTGCTCTGGAAGTGACCCCCCCACCCTGCCCTGGTTTTTGCAAAAAGATGAATAGAAATGGTCACGGGAGGCCAAGGCCACAATTTTTGAATGACC
Source organism: Lycocorax pyrrhopterus obiensis (assembly GCA_014706295.1). Lineage (NCBI taxonomy): Eukaryota > Metazoa > Chordata > Aves > Passeriformes > Paradisaeidae > Lycocorax > Lycocorax pyrrhopterus. The sequence continues at coordinate 5,137,087 of JACSVZ010000014.1, forward strand.
CTGTAAAGCAACCCTTCCACCAGCCTCATGTGTCATGTACACCCAGCGGACAAAATGCAGATACACATCAAAACAGACTTTTGTGTAAACTCAGTATTATTATAGCATGCAAAAAAAATGTAATGTGGAGCAAAGCACCATTTTAAATGCATACTAATTAAAGTGGGAAATTACCAAACATGAATTCACTTACCACTTCATTTACCATGTTACACTATAGATCTGGTAACCTTTATATTCAATAATAAAATCCGTGACTAATTCCTAAAATAAACTCTGAAAACAAAAGCAGTTATTTGCTGAAACCTAGCATATGCCAGAGAAGCGCATTAATAGAAACAGTTTCCAAATTATTTTGGAGCGCATTAATAGAAACAGTTTCCAAATTATTTTGGAACACATTAAATCCTGTGAGCCTGATCCACGTCTGGTGTAAATTGGCATCTTCCTCATGACTTTAAATGAATTAATACCACTAGGGATTTGGCTTTTTGCACTCTATGGTTTTTTATTCATTGTATGGGTTGTTTGCTGGGGTTTTTGTTCATTTCTTTTTTCTTTCTTCTTTTTTTTTCAGGCAGAAGACTGCTTCAAAACAAATGTATTTAAATCTCTCAGAAAGTCCACACATGAATGTTAATGTATTAAAATAGAAAATGTTTTGTCTTTTCTTATATGCTACATGCATGAAAGAACAAGGGCCTGCTACAGGTCTTCCCAATTCCATGGAAGTCTATGTTAGATTATTTTCAAAGTTATGCATGCATGAAAAGGGATTTTATAATTCTTTATCTCCTGAGTGAATTTGTCCCTTGCCTGTTGTACAGGGATTAAACTTCTTGTAAGCATTAAATGCTCTCCTCTTACTGCAACTGAAGAGCAAGGAGGATATTTTGATTCCACTCAACCTGTTGTCTCACTTCTCTCACCTCTGCTGTGCACAGAAGTCCCTTCCTTTCCCTTTGGGGTACCCATCAAAAACTGGCCCACTTCATCAGCAATACATTTCTTGAATTTCAAATAAATTCCAAGTGTGTTTGGCATAGGGTGGAAAGCACAAAGAAAATGACAAAATAAGACAAATTGTAAACAAATGTGACAAGCTGAATAGAAAATGAGAAAAACAGGTGCAAAGCTGGCATGGCCTTGCATGAATATTACTCACAGCAGAAGTGAGAACATGTCTGATTCACCTTCTTTCCCCGCCTCCCCCCCTCTTTTTTCATTCTTTTTTCCCACTAGATCTGAAAGCTGTCTAGCTCACTTGTCAGCTAAGGTTGTGTCCAGTGTTTGTATGCTGCATAAACTTTGTTTTTTCCTGAAGAAAACCAGGTTTTTAGATCCCACACATCAACAAATCTGAGCAAAGAGTTACTGTGAGGAAAAAAACCCCACTACTCTGCAGTGTTCTCCCAGCATAATTTTGAACTACGTGCAGTTCCCTTAGTCACCAAAGACTCAGCATGTCCATTACCAGCCTGCTAAGACACTCCCAGGAGAAGGAGAGCCCTGGAAACTTAAAAGTATTGTTGAATTTTCTTCTGCCTTATTGGGATAAAGTGTTCCTTGACAGTTCTAGATTCTAACTCATCTCCTGTGGAGTTAAATGTGGGGATGTGCTGATGCTTTCCATTTTAAGGGGATTTTTTTTCCCATCAAGTGTTTCCTTCCTTTTAACAGACAGTCATCACGTGCCTAAATTTTAATTGAGTAGTTACTCCTGGTGATAACATTTTCATATATATTTAATTCTTCTACTGTCATCACTTCATGAAATATTTTATGGTCTCCTACCGCATTCTATTATCTACATCAGTAAGTCAAGTAATATATATATATATATATATATATATATGTATATATATATATATACACACACACTACAAATAAGAACAATTTCAGAAATTTAGTACAGTTAAAAACGGAAGATGGAAAAGAAAAAGCTGAAGTAAGTTTTTGGCTGATTGAGTCATTATGCAAGGGCTCTCTTCAGTCATTACTGACTTGCACACATATGGAAAAGGGGTTAAAAATGAGTTTTGGAAATAAAGAGTTCTATAGAATCTATATTAAAAAAACATTTGTAGACAAATTGCTACCCAAACTTTCACCTTGTAAATTCTCCAGGAATTTATCTTGGAAATTTGTGGCCTTATGAACATGTGCTTTGTGTATATTTTTAGATTCCCAAGAGAGAAAGACTTCCAATCTGTAAAGAGTTCACCTGGCAGCAGTATTCTGTGTCAAAACAAAAATCATTGACTGAAAATATTCCAATTTCAAAGGCCATTTTAAATAAGTTTATCATTCCATGCTGTGCTCGTACCACACCTTGCACCATGACCAAGGCTTGTAGTGGCAGCACTGCTATTATTAAATCATATTATTTTTTCTAACAACTTTCACACATTCATGTTCTGTTATCAGCATTTCTTGTGCTGAACCCTCCTAATTGCATCAGCTTTTGTGTGGAGACTAATCTTAGGAGTTAATATATCTCATTTCTGGAGTCCAACAAACACTGTAAAAAATCCTGTGTGAATTTCTACCTGAATTAATTCTCTGACACTCAATTTTCTATGAACCTTCAAGACACTGAGTTTTCCTGCCAGGAATGTGTTTATCAAACACTTATTACTTCTGGCAATAGTAGTTTTAAAGATGCAAATATTTTCAGTGAGATATGCTTGCTTTTTTACCCAGTTGAGAAGACTGTATTAATATTATGAAATTTCTCTGACCAATTGCAAATAAGTACCCTATTTAAACAGCAGGAAAAAACAACCAGTATCTCCACAGACATACTAATAAAAAAAAAAAAAAAAAAGGGCAGAAAATTGTCATATAGCAAATAAATCTGAGAAGGCTGTGATATGCCAGGAAGTAGAAGGAAGCTAATTTGTCAGGTAAATGATTTGTTGTGAATTGCACTGTTATCTCTGTTCAAGGGGAATGAGCCTTGATTCTGGAAGGTGCTGAGCCAATCCTGCCTGTTTCTAAGCAGTCTCAGGTCCCATTGAGGGAGAATATACATTTTTTTCCCATACAGACTGATTTCGATGAGATGTATCATAATGTCCAAGAAAAGAAACCTGCTTTCTTTTCCCACCTCCACCACGGGTCTCCTTCGTGACCTTGGGCAGAACACTTATCCTCTCTGGACAGCAATTCCTCCATCTGAAAATTGGGCATGATACTATATTTTTAAAGCTCTTTCGGACCCAGGATGAAAAATGCTAGACGTTATGATTATTATTATATTTCATTGCTGACATCTATTACTGAGTATGTATTTCACAGTGACAGCTATCACAGTATGTATATTTCTATAATGACAACTATCACAGCACGTATATTTCTGGGATGACAACTACCATATTAGAGTGTGTATATTTTTGGAATTAAAGCTATAACAGCACAAATTGTTCTAAAACTATAGTGCTAATTGCCATATACTTTTCACAAATACATGGCGTGTTATTATATGTCATCAAATTGTACTTCTTGTTTCATTTTATATATATATATATATAATATAGGTCCATATAATGTGTAATACATATTCCATGTTGTTTGACATCCACCAAATTTCTCTATCCTAATAAAACATCCTGTACAAAGCGATCTCTAGCAACAATGTAGAGAAATGAATGCACTATGAAAGACTTTTAATGGCTAACAATTCAGCATGGGAGTATCAATGAAATCTTTCACAGCATATATTAGAGAGTTAAACATTGCAATCTGCTCTTCACACTGATATCCAATATGTAAAGGAAATGCCAAGACCAGTCAAAATCTTAGAAGGTTGTTTTCCTTCTTGTTTTCTTGCCAAAATTTATATATAT
>JACSVZ010000014.1:5145934-5351930 GCA_014706295.1 Lycocorax pyrrhopterus obiensis
TTTGGCTCATGGGAGATACTTTTAGCTGGAGTTTAAAGGTATAAAGCAAACACTGTTTTAAGTTCTACAGTACACAACCATGGCTAAAATGTAATTAGTAAAAAATGCTAGGCAAGAGCGTTGTGTGACCAGAACTATTCAATCAGAAAGTGCTGATTGAACATATATAATCACAATCAAAGCCTTTATTTAAATAGGGGTTACAGTCCTAATAAAACACAAAGGGAAATAGGGGCAGAGGGCTTCTAGACAGGTAATGAAAGAAAAAATTAAACTCATCCAATTACATCTGGGGAAAAATCCATTACCTATAACAGTGAGAGGACAGCCCCAGGAAAATTCAGATGCAAAACTAATAATGAAGGCGCAGTGTCCTTTCAACAGATTCTAAATGAGCTCTAATTTTCTTACATCCACCATTCCCAAACTATATAAATTTCAACTAAGCAGAAAAAAAGTGACATGCTAGCACAATTGTTATTCCAAACAGGCACAGCTGCTTGCTCACCTTAATTAGACCTAATCCCAAAAGGGAACCAATCTTTCCCTATTTTCTTCGATGAGCTCACCTGATTTACCTCAACTTTTCTTTTCTAATAGGTTTTGCCCTAACCTTTCAGCTATTGTCGTTTCAGAAATTCTAATGGGAACTGAAGAGCTGCAGCTCCCTTGTGCCAAGTTGTTTTATCCTTCTTTTTTTTTTTTTTTTAAAGCAAGTTTTTCCCAAATGTCAGAATCTTACTGAGGTGAAGAGGCATTTTGAGACATGATGGGATGGGGGGGAGAAGCTGAAAATAAAGAGGGGGAGAAGTTGAACATGGTGTGTCATTTTTTAAAACCTCTTTTGTCTAAGATTCTGGGTCAAATCAAGAGCTTGACTGCAACAAAACCTCTAGGAAAGTGTGGATTGCAGAAAAGGCTGAGGTTAGCAGGGTCTGCCCCCAGGGTGCTGTGGCAGTGCACAATATCTTGGTGTCTGGGTCAGTGTCCATTATGGGAGGAGAGTTCCAATACCCACAGAAGTAAGCATAATATAGGGATCTGCTTATCTTCCACTTTTGTGGATCTCCACAGCAAGTTAAGTAATCATATCAGAAGAATATCACTTTCTCATTAGTGCTTTAGATGAGAAAGAGCATGCAGAGGAGCAGAGCAAGGTCCTGAAGGTCTTTCATTGTCAGTGTGTTCACTCTCCTAGCTTCATCTATTCCCAAGGTTTTCTATCCAAAGTGGGAACAAAGACATGCTCATTTTTCACAAGAAATGTCAGAGTTTATACTGTGGGCTCATTGATAAAGAATTCCACTGCAGAGAGTTTTTAAAAGCAAAACAAAATTTAGAGAAAAAGTTTCCTTGTTGCACAAATTTGTCATTTATGATTATCATCAAGGTAGTTTTTGACTCATCATGTTTTGCTCTTTCAGAGGGAAGATACATTGGTGGATATAAATGCACTTTTAAATATAGTTTCTTGTCTAATTATCAAAATATACTCCTGAAATGTATTTAAAAAAAAAATCTGCACATTTCAGTACTGTTCCCATACCACAAGACTCTCCCATTCCTCTGAGTTTAAACTCAAATTTGCTTTGTCTAGTTTTGGGCATGTGGGGTCAGCTCATTTGGAACTGATGAAGATAGTCATGAATAAGAAATTAAAGGACCTAAAAGTATTTCCAGGAGCCAGACCTATGTATCTACACAGCCTCACCTTTGCCAGGAGATCATTTCACTGTTCCTGAGTTCCATTAACTCATGGCTGTTTGATTTCTGGGGAAATGCTTTGACTTAAAACAGTTATTGCAATTGAGAGATGAGAAAAATAACAGCATCTGAATATCCTCTCCTTATCCTTTAATAGTCCTTTTGTAGCTTGTAGAGTTTTTGCACAAATAATTCAGAGTAATGAACTTAAAAAACACTGAAAACTTTTTGTAATGCAAAATTGCTTTCATTTTTGGCTTTTTTATTATATATATACCAAGTACATTTCTAGATACACATTTCCTTTCCTTCTGAGAGACAAAGGGGAAAGCACTCAGTGAAGAATAGAAGGGAAGAAGAAAGAAAGGAAAAACATGCTTATTTGCACTCGATAAAAATTTTTAAAATTATGAAATGGTAGAAATGGAAACACTCATTACAGAAAATACACAGACTTGTGACTAGTGTGCTCTAGGATTACACAAGTCTTTGTACAAATCCATTCTTATGAACTGAAACAATCCCCATGTTCCATTTCCAGACAGTGTTCTTCAAAACCACTGAAAGAAGAAAACCACCTGCTGTTGTGTCTGTTGGGAGGATCTTTGGTGCTAAGTGTGTAGGTAAACATTTGGTGCATTCCTTTCTTTTTCTTGCCACAACTCTTCAATTTGAAATCTGCATATTATTTCCCAAGATTCTCAGGTTTTTTTTTATTTTCAAAAATTGTGTCAGAGAAATAAAATGCCCAAGAGAAAAGTAAGGACATTTTTTGTTTGTTTGTTTGTTTCCTTTTACCCCCAATATATCAGATATTTCACCCCTTACATCTCTTCTTGACTGCTGCATTGCTGCATTGTGAGCAGACCACAGTCTCTCAGAGAAAGTGGCAAAAGGAAGCACTCCAAAAGAGAGCAGGCAAAAGTAACAAGAATTCACTTGTGAATTGCAGCTTTAGTGAAGTATTGACCCTTAAGATGGCAAATTTTTTACCTGAATATTCACATTGCTCAAACTTCACATTATCTGATGGTCCAGTCCCTTAGATTGACTGCTGTGGTATGGCCTGGTTCCTTTGCTTCTTTAAATCCCTTTGTGAGTGCAGAAGCAAAGCTTAAGAACTGTCCTCTCTGCAGGGGAGGAAGAGAAGTCCAGCTTTTTAAAAACGTCTGAGGAGTAAAGTTGTATAAATAGCCACTGACTTGTAAGGGAAAAAAATCATTCTTGACAAAAAAAGTCTGAGATAACAGGTCATGCTTACAGCCTAATGACTGACACAAGGGGAATATCATCATTACTCTAATGAATTATTGATTTACTACATGGAAAACTGAAAGCAGGGGACAGCAACAGAAAGTGGGATCCACAAGTGGAGTCACAATGATTCCCAGGAGTTACCCCTGGAGCGGAAATAGCCACACCCACTTTATCAAGGTGCACCAGCATGGTAGCACGGCCACTTAATCAGAAAGTGCTGAGTTGTGAAGTCACTACACCTTTGGTGGTCTGAAATTGTGTCTCTGCTCTACTTCGTACTGCATTGTGGACACTCCTTTCTCTGGTGGGGAACAGAGTGCTACCCCAGCACTGTCCAATGCTATCCTATTGTTATCCCAAGCAGGGGTTTTTGTTTGTTTGTTTGTTTGTTTGTTTTTTCCTTCACAGTAGAAGCACTTTGCACACAGCTGCGCTTTCCATCTCCTCACTACAGAAGGTTCTGGCAGACCAGAAAGCATATCTACATTTTGTAAATCTAGTTTTCTATTCCCCAATCCTTCTTTAGGTGGGGCTTCCACAGGACAGAGAGGTTGAGTCAAGCATCTGCAAATAAATTATCAGAGAATAAAACTCAGTAGGAATGTCTGCTCTCAGTGTTAGGACACTTAGTTTGAAGAAGGGTAAACTTGAGCTCTAGTCAATGTATGACTCTTACATGAAATAATCTTTACAAGGGGGAAGAGAAGCCAAGAAAATTCCAGGAGCTGAGGAACTGCAGGAATTGCAGCTTGAGGTTTTGGAGCTTTTGTGACTCTTTCTCTTTTGTCAGTCCAACAAAACTTAATTACATTATGTTCAGAAGAATAAGACCCACGCTCTCCCCTTATTAAATGGCCATCATCATAGTGATTAAAGTGCTTTACTAGGGGTGAGAAATGTATGTTTGAATCCACTCCAAAGGATGAAGGAACTGCACACATTCTAGTAATGAAAAAATAAATCTTCACCTTCTCTGTCCAGGATCTGTCCAGTCTAACTTTGAGAGGAGACATTTTGAGTTTTACTGTGAAAATCACACTGCTGGATACTGTCCCCACTCCCCAGACCCAAGCACGCATCGTCACAGCTGCCTTGTGATGTGCCTCAGATTGGGAGAGGAAAAGCTGTACTGATGGGACAATAGTGATGGCTGCTTGGCTTTTAACATCTTTGGGATGCCATCTGTCTGTGGCTTCAGTGCAAATGTTCCTGGGGATGACAGTGAATACCTGAATAAAGTACCTATTGATTTAACACAGCAATTTCCTACCTAACAGAAAAAAATTAGGACACCTTCTTATATAGGAAAGTATTTAAACACAAGCTTCATTTTAATTTAATTTTAAGCATGTTTAATACATTCCTGAACCAGGGCCACTTAGGTAATTGTGTGGCATAATTGCAACAGCCTACTTTAAAAGCACTGTGTAGCACCACAGAAATGTAATTCCCAGTGTCTGTTTAAGGAGGTGATCTATAGCTTAATGTTAGTATAATCGTCATTTGATGCAGCAGTTGCTTAGATTGTAACACTGTAACAGTGTTAAAAAAAAAGATAAATAAATACATAAAATAGCATAGTGTAAATTTCTCTTAAATTACCACTCCCCCTTTCTATGCATAATGCATCAAATGTACTTAGCACCAGTGAACCGGATAACACTTTTTTAGATGACTCACTATCTTCATGTTGGAGTCACATTCCATTGCAGAGAATAAAATGTGTTACCCTTGGGAGCAGAGAGATTTGAAGGGAAAAAAAAAAAAATCGAGGGAATAACTTCATATCCATTACTTGAGATGGTTCTTGTATTGGGTTTGCGTGCCCAGGTTTTGGTTGAGGGGGGGCTGCAGGGGTGGCTTCTGTGAGAAGCTGCCAGAAGCTTCCCTATGCCCAGTGGAGCCAGTGCCAGCTGGATCCAAGATGACCAAGGTGGTAGCATCTGTGGGATAATGTATTTAACAAGGAGAAATTTCTGTCCAGAAACCGATGCCACTTGAGAGCCCTGCAGACACCCAGGGCAGTGCAGAAGGAGGGGCAGGATCTGCTCCAGGCTCTGGAGCTCAGATTCCCCTGCAGCCCCTGGAGCAGCTCATGGTGAGGCAGCTGTGCCCCTGCAGCCCAGGGAGGGCACGGGGGAGCAGAGATCCACCTGCAGCCCCTGGAGGAGCCCAGGCTGGAGCAGGGGGATGCCCAAAGGAGGCTGTGACCCCACGGGAAGCCTGTGCTGGAGCAGGCTTGTTGACAGAACTTGTCGGCAAGCCTTGTAACCCCTGGAGAGAGGAGCCCAGGCTGGAGCAGGTTTGTTGGCAGAACTTGTGATGCTGTGGAGAATCCACACTGGAGCAGCCTGTTCCTGAAGGACTGACCCTGTGGAAGAGATCCATGCCAGAACAGTGTTCCGGAAGGACTGACCCCGTGAGAGACCCTGGAGCAGTTTGTGAACAACTGCAACCCATAGGAAGGACTCTGGAGTAGCTTGTGAAAGACAGTCTCCTATGGGAGGGGTTCCACACTGGAGAAGGGTAAGAGTATGAGGAGTCCAACCCCTGCAGTGGAAGGAGCTGCAGAGATGACCTGTGATAAATTGACCTCAACCCATTTCCCTGCTCCCCTGTGCTGCTGCGGGAGAGGAGGAAGGCAATTCAGGAATAAAATCTCGCTCAGGAAGAAAAGAAGGGTAAGGGAAAGGTGTTTTTTGATTTGGTTTTATTTCTCATTACTCTATTCCTGTACGATGGGCAATAAATTAATTTCCTCAAGTTGAGTCTGTTTTTCCCACGACACTAACTGCTGAGTGATCTCACCCTCTCTTTACCTCAACCCATGAGCCTTTTGTTATATTTTCTCTTCCTTGCCCAGCCGAGGAGGAGTGTGACAAAATGGCTTTAGTGGGCACCAGGCATACAGCTAAAGGCAACCAACTCACCACATTTCAGTAAAATTAAAATAATTTGTGACAAAACCAGGGATTATTGTTGCTATTAGTATTATTATTTAAGAAAATGGCCTTTAGCCAGCTTAACAAACCATCTTGCAAATTGCATTACTTAGAGCATTTTGCAGTGTAAATTTCTTTTTGGTTCTAAGATATGTATGTTTTGGAGGCTTATAATTAACCTACTTCAATCATTTATATTTTGATGCATTCATGTGCAACTCAAATAAAAAAAAAACATATTGATGCAACTAATTAAATAAAAGTAAAATCGTATAAAGTTTCATTATAACTGTAATTGATTTGTCAACTGAGTAATATAGCTAGATATATTACTCTGTTGACAAATTAAGTTAAAATGATAATGACACTTAGCTTAATCCTTATTTTTTATTGCATTCCTTCCAGATAATTTCTCATTTCTTACAAAAAAGGAATTCAACTTTTCTCTTTGGTGTCTCATAAATCTGTGGATTCAAATTAGTATATTAAAGTCCTTCACAATTTCTGTTTCTTTTAATTGAAGTAGAATAATTTACAGCAGTTAATTGGCTTTTGCCAAAGTTAATTTGATGGTAGTGATAGAATGCAGTCAAAATACATCTATTGTCCATAGGTGCAATAACATTTAGATAAGTAGGTAATTAAATCACCTAGAATCCAGAGGCCTTCACATTTCCCTTCATCAACACAGAACTTGTTTTGGAGAACAAATTCCCTGGCTTGGGATTAACTGGTATGAGGCAGTACATTTTCCGACAAGAGACAGGGTGAAGCTCTATGGAGGCAAGAAAGAGCTGCCCACAGAGACCTAGGATCTGTGATGACAAGAGATCAGTGATGTGAGGAACAGGTAAAAGAAGACCAGTGACTGAGTGTTTCTCGTAATAGAGGAACTTGAAAGCAAAAAGAAATTATAATGTTCAAAAACTGAAATGATACCATGAGTGTTGACCTTGTCTGCTTGCTGGATGCTGACCAAACCACACTCTCTCTCCTGCTCCTTGGTAGAACAGGGGGAGAAAGCAAAATTAAAATGCATAGGTTGAGACAAAAGCATTTTGATGAAAGAAATCAAAGGCCACACATGGAAACAAACAAAAAACCCAAGAAAGAATATTTATTCTCTGCTTCCCAACAGCAAAGGGTGTCCATCCACTTCCTGGGAAGTGGGGCCTCGGGATGTGTAGTGTTTGCTTTGGGAGACAAACACACTAATAATGACTGCTTCTCTCACTCACCCATGCCCCATCCTCCTGCTTTCTCCCAGCTTGTATTGATGAATACAACATCACAGGGTAGGGAATATGCTTTTGGTCAGCTTGGGTCAGCTGTCCCAGCTTTGACCTCTCCCAACCTCTTGCTCACCTCCAGCCTTTGCAAGGTAGAAGTTAGAGAAACATTCTTGAACATGTGCAGGCCTAATCTGAGTGTTGAACATGGGCAGTGCTATAGACCTCATCCATTTTGTCTTGTTCATTTGCAGTTCATTGCAATCATAACTAAATATTAGAACAGAATACATCATATGTCTTAATTGAAACATTTCTTCTTTTTTTTTTATTTAAAGAAAATTTTCCTAGATCTGCATGTCCTTCTAAATAAAAGTTCCTCCAAATTTAAGGCATTTTTAAAATGTTCAAGCAAAACATCCAATTTGAAATTGGGAAAGTCTTTCATTTTTGCTGTTTTCTTCATCCAGGCTGTAAGAATTTGGAAAATCAGTTAAAGTTCCCTAAATGTCTTTAGTTTTCATTTACTCTGAAGGCAACAGTGGGGAAAAAAATACTGTCTAGGTCCCAAAGATACTGAAGTCCAAGGTCATGTGTCTCCTGGTATTTACACAAAACAAACTTTCTTCTTACGAAGTCTAGAAGTGTACCTCAGTGATGAGAAATGTGTGGAATGAAATGCAATTGTACAAGACAGTTCTCCCCAGTTTGCAGACAGCACAGGCACATTTTAGCCCCCAGCTATTCAGTACTGGCTCCAAAGCTCGGAGTTGCTCATGCATGTAATTCTGGAGAGCATCTCAGCCGAAGCAGCAGTGTGCTGGCCGTGATGGCAACCATTACACTTGCATTCAAGCATCAAGCATCAAGCACTGAGGGCTGAAAGTTTTAGCCAAACCACGAATAAGGTCTTCCGTAGAAATTGAATGTTTCTCTGTTAAAATGTCTTTTAATCAAAGATAGGTACAGCCAATTGAACACTTACTTCCTTAAAATTATCCTTTAGATAAAGGACAAGGAGATAAGATAACACCACACTGCTCACTGGTTTGCAATCCTCACAGTGCTGATCTACTAGCAGTGCTCACTCTCTATTAAAATTGAGCTCAAGTCCTTCAAAATTAAAAACATGTGTTTCTATTGTCTCAGCTAAAATGTCACTGTCAGCAGATGAAGGTCAGCGGTCATGTCATGACCTTTTTAAAGTATTGCAACAACTAGATAATTTTTTTTTGGCTGATGTTTTTACACACTTAGGAGAGAAAAGGGAATTCAGAAGTTTGTGCTATGTAGTCTTTTTCCCCTACAGGTCGTGTTTTCTACATATCACCCATTCCCAAGACTCTTGGATCTTCAAGTTCTCCAGAGACATCCACATGTTAATGACACATCACAGTGATAGTTACAGGTCTGTTTTCAGACTCACTCTTGCAGGGACCACACCAGCACGCTTTCATCCAGTGTAAGGCAAGTACCCCCAAGTATTTTTGTGAAGCCACAGCTAAATAGCGCTTTCCAAGTGCCTGACTCTGGAGACCACATGGTATGACTGTCTTCCTGTTCATTTAGTCAGTTTTGAATACCCCACATAATGCATCCTCATGTTAAATATCGTTATTATACTCTACACCTACCCATTGTTTGATTTTTAATGGGTTAATTACTCCGTTCACACGTTAAAGAGGACTCAAACCTGGTTTTTACCAATATAAATAACATTTTTGGTCAAAGATGTATATTTTTAAGTACTGTATTTATATAGTCTTCTGAATACCCTGTGTTTAACATACAATATCACAGTGACATTTGAAGACCTATTTTATTGTTTTGAAGGACTGCAAGCATCTTGTTCATTGGTTTACCATGTAGCTGGATATCAGTAATAATTCTAATATTTATGTTACTTCTGTTGCACAGAAACCATAAGGATCTGTATTTCTCAAGTTTGCATAGCTTTCTTTCATCTTACACCCAGCATTTAATTCAGTTTGCAGTGATGCATCCCTTCTTGCCACATACAAGGTACAGGGAGCACATTTGAGTCTACAATAAATTAGAGCATCTAATTCTTTATTCAGGGCATGATAAAAGAAATAGAATGTAAATGATAAAGCTTTTCAACATGGTAATAAAACTATTTCAACTTTTTTAGTCAAAACCACCAACTTGTCTAAATGCTCTCTATCCTATTTGTTTGATGCTAAAACTGAAGTCCAACATAGGTAAAAAACTATTATATTTACCATAGAGATGGCAGGTCACACTCCCATAGAAACCACATTAGTGATGAAAACAAACAAATACAATTTAATTACCTGCAATCAATAGAAAAAAAATTCTATAGACTGAATGCAAGCTGTGAAAAATAGCAAATTAATGTTCTGTCACAGCCCACAAGCATAAGAGCACAAAGATTCCATAAGTAAAATATGATTGCAAGACAAACAAAGTAGCTGCAAAAATCAACCAGATCAGCTCTCCCTTTAGGAGCAATTTTTTTCCGAATTACCTAAGTAACACAGCTATATGCTTCCTATTTTCATAAATCATATAAGCATTTAGGATCCCAGTGGGATCAAGACTCCAAAGTACCTCTGTGATTTATGTGTGTATACAGAAGTCAGTTAGGTGCTTTGGAGAAGGCTACTTCTAGATTTTTCTTGTTTTCACCTTAAAAAGGTGAGGAACTGCCTCATATTGCTGCAGGATTTTTCAATGCCCAAATAATACTTTTGGATTTTCTGCTATAGGTGTCATTTGATAAGTCATTTTGTCACTTGGTAAAGAAAAAATTTAAGTCAAAAGGACCACCTAACCCATTTTTTGGGAAAAAAAAAAGGAAAAAGAAAAGAAACTAAGCCAAAAAGCATAGATCATCTTGTGCTAGGCTGTCACAATGATTTTTATATACAATCGATTCACAATGAGGCTAGACTTTGTACTGCTCTTTATTTCATTGATTTGGAGTTGGTTTTTCCTTCTGCTGTTTGTCTGCCTTTGTGCACGTACATATTTATGTTTTATATTTTAATTTTAAATCTTTGAAGCAATGTCGTAGGCTATCTTTTAATTGCTCACAGACAAAGAGGGGCTACAAATAGAAATGATGTCAAGAAACATTGTCTTATGTTTTTTTTTTTCTTTTTAATAGAACTAATAGCATATTTTGTCTTTCAGAAATGTTAGTAGTATAAAGACTATGGCATGAGAAAAATAGTTGTTCTAGGAATAGATGATGTAAGTACAGTGACATTTGACTTTTTTTTAAATATAAAAAAGAGATAATTATTAGTTTTACTATCTGTGAAGTATCTGTAGATAGCTATTCACAGGTTTATTAATGGAGATTTAGGTACATTAGAGTTTAGTTGTTCCTATGCTCTGCTAGAGAGAACAAGCATCCAGCCAGGTTCTAGCCTGGGAGTTACTATTGTGTTGCTCTATGTACACAAGGAAGCAGAAGGGGTGAAAATAGTGAAAATAAGCAGGAAAAGTGCAACCTGCACTATTTCTATTTTAAAATCTATATTCTAGCAGTGTGGTACAGAAAGCACCATCTTAAACTTCCACTGGTAGATGCCGAGTCCCTTCCCTTTGCTGTAGATCTGGAATAAATACTTGATGACTTCAGGTTTTTTTCATGTTTTACGCCATTTTGCCTGAGGTCAGAACCTGGACCCTTGACATTCACCAAACCCCCTCTAGTCCAAATGTAATTTGCACCACCAGTGAATTCATTTTTCAGCCTCAGACCTTGAGTCTCCTTCCCTAAAAAGTCAACAACACAATATCAGAAAGTGTCAGTGTTAGAAAACGTATTTTGCTGTATAATAGGGAACATAATTTCCTCCTCCAACAGATTTCCAATCTAAATAGTCTCTTATTTAGAATCCTGCGTGCACTGGTAAGTGATGTTTCGGTACCCAGCTAGAAATGAGCAATAACATTCAAATGAAAATTGGAAGCTGAAGATCTAATCATTAACAACAGATGGTTCAACTTGAATCTGATAAACAAGTTGTTGGTCCCCATCACCTCCCCCCGCTTCTCCTGCCCGTTTCTTTTCCTTTCGCTTGCATATGTTTTTGTGTATGTGAGTTGTTTTACGACAGTCAAATCAACAGGGGAAAAAGGGTTTCCAAAACCAAAAGGTAAACCTCAGGGTAAATCTGGAACACATTCAGATGGAAGTGGAAATCACTTGAGCATCTAGTGCTGAGGTGTTTGAGATTTAATTCAGGCAGTTCAGTTAGCACAGTGGCAGTTTTCTTAGGCTCTGGATTGTCTCCCACATTGGTCCATGTCCCAGTATTCTCAACATACAACCTGCTACACTGAAAAATCCAAATACGAGAGACTCAGCCTCACTCTTGGATGCTCATGTGCAGAGCACAGTGAAAGGCAGTTGGAAACCTACAATTACATTTGGCCTATCATGGTTGGATTTCATCCCAGTTTTACAATAGGTCCTTCTTTCTCTATTCACTGAAAAAAAGAGTCCTTGCCTTTGAGCACAATCACACACTCAACACAAAGGGGAACACGGAACACAAAATTTCAATATTATCAAAAGCAATAAATGAAAAAACATATGGGTAAGATACGGAGGTATGCAAGTCTCCCATTTAACATCCTTCTTCGTATTTGTTGTTGTGTAAGTTCAAAAGCTGCACAAAGGCTTTTTGGTCAGATAAACATAATTATTTTGCTCTGTATTGAAGCAGTTTGCTCAAGCCAAACCTAAGTTAAAAGTAATTTTATTTTGGACACCCCCCAAGAACCCTGGTGGCATTATTGTCAAAATGCTCCATGTTTAAAGAATTAGTATCACAGTAAAGCATTGAGCAAATCTCACGGTCCCCCATCTTGGGTATTGCAGACTTGGAACTGCACTATTGGACATATTGGGGGAATATATCCAGACTGAGACTCAAAGCAGGCTACAGGAGCTCCACTGAGTTTTCACAGATTACCCAAGCTAACTTTTGAAGGAGACTCAGCAGTACAGGAAGAAGCGTAGTGAGTCTAAATCACTAAGAGCCAGGGCTGGGAACTTGTGGGTCTCTAAATCCTGAGTCGCAGAGAGTCCATAGTATCCACCAGCTAGGGATCATAACCGCACGCATATTCCATCTAATCAAAGATCAGCCTGTCCCATTACCATGAGCAACTGTGCAGTCACACAAATGCTCATCTTGTACAGTTCAGGAAAGGGAGGGAGATGGGGAGTTGCATAAAGCAGTGCTGTTAGCAAGACATTTAAGCCCCAGACTACAGCCCTGTCTGCAATGACCACCATAAAAGGAATATATGTGTACAGATTCTGGTAATTATCAGTTAAAGGACTTCCTAGGGCATGATCCCATTGTTGTGAGGGGAACGTAGATAAAAAATCTGAAGTCCTTAAACACCAGAGCATTAAAGAACATTGGGCTTCTGAGATTGATAGTAGCTTTCTTTTGTTTCTAGGCTGGGAAATAATTTCTTCAGAAGAAATGATGCATTAAACACAGTTTTCCTACCCACAGAATGGCTTCACGTTCTTTTGAACATGGAAGGCATAATCACACCAAATCAAATAAGCTTTGAGGTTTGATCCAAAATATTTATGTTCAAAGCAATGAATTATTTTCAGTAGTTGCCAACCCATGACAGATTCAATCTACATCTGTAAACATCAGAACATTTTACATTCTGATACAATTTTCCTGAACTTACCATAGAGACAAGATTTTTGTGTGTGTGCGTGTTAATCCCAGTGTAAAATATCCCCAAATCAATCAATCAATTGATTAACAAATTAAGTGCTAAATAATGGATGGGACTGCGAACATTTCCTGACAAGATGCTGAGAATAAAATATGTGTCTACAATTCTTTTGTCTAATAGTCCGCCAACAAAGCATTGCGCTGTTTTCTTTAGGAGTTTACATAAATGCTTGGAAAACAAATGGAAAAATGTGTTCAAACAATATTTTAGCATTCATATAAGCCAAGCAGAAATGGTCATTACACTGAAAAATGAATAAAATTCTTTTTCTTTCAAATTAAATTTTAATGTAGCAGAACTTTACATGATCCCAGAAACATAAATAAATACAAGGTGACAACTAAGTATTTTCCACCACTAATTATGCCATTAGTATTGAACATAGTGTAAAGCTCCCATGAAATAATGTTGCTAAATGCTAAAAAAAATAAAGGAAGGCAAAGCAAGAGTTGTGAAAGCACTGAAGAATTCATGTAGTGAAGTTTGTCTTATGCAAGAGCTGCATCTTATTTACTTTCACTCCTAATTATTATTTTCTTTTATGCTGGCATATGAAACTTGTGGGCTGTCTGTTACCACAGTTTTGAATCTCTCTGTATATGTATTTTGCAGTTGAGGCTTAATCATTTTAAGCTGTTTTCACGTGTAAGTGTCAATCTATATGTTTGTGCATCACTAACTGTCTTATGGCGAGTGAAAGCTAAAGAAAGGGCTTGTTTTCTTTCAATGACGATATGGAAAGGCAACTATCACAGTCATTTTGCAAAAGCAAAGAGAGGCCTGAGCGAGTAAAGTGTCGCATTAGTCTGTGTATGTTTGTGTGGTTAAATCAGGACTTGAACTCTGCTCTCCCACGGGCCACGCTAACAGCTTATTTTCCCGACCGTTTTCCCCACTTCATTTATAAGCAAATGTACCATCTATCTCCCGCACATGCACATGCCACTCAGACTTGCTGTGATCAACATGTTATGAAACAACAGTCTAGTTTGGAGTGTTTAGGGCTGTTAGGATAATGATTTTGCATGGCTGCTCCACTTCCCGGCGGAGTTGTGTTTTCCTAGATTTGCTTTAATGCAAGTGCTTTTTGCAAGTAGAGGAGACACGGGAGAGGCTTGCAAAAACACAAGCCCTTTAACAGTTCATTGGGAAGCAAAGAAGGATCCCTTGCTAACCAGACTGACTGTAGCTGTTCAGCTGAACAATCTTGTCCCTCCTATGGTCGCTCTTAATATTTGATGGCTGGTCATGTACGGCATGCCTCATCACACCATCTCTGGAGGCACTGCACTGGGAAATTTGAAAAGATGCCACTCTTCTGGAAGGGTACTGCTGCTATTTGAATGGTGAGGCTATGGCTCTAGGTTCCTATTTCACATCTCAGGCTTATTAAGTTCCTGGCTACATTGAAAATTGAAAGAAAACAAAAATATGTAGAGGTTTGTGTTGCACAAGGCTCAAAGGGAGAGCGTGTTTTGTGACTGACCTGTTGTCAAATATCTATAAATGTGGAAAAAAAATCATTAAATGAGAGAAGATATCTCCCCACATCCATGTATAGAATTCCACTTGACAGTTACTCAGACTGAAATCTTGCTGCAGTCACCAGTGGCTCTCCCACACACCCTAAGAGCAAAATATCTTCTTTATTTCACGCAAATTTCTAAATTTTTTATAAATTATAAAGACCATCCCACAAGTTTAGGGTGGAGGGACTTAAAATAAGTGTAGATGGGAAAACAAGCCATTTGCACTGACCTGTGGCCAGAAGGCTGAGGGGATATAGAAAGGAAAAAAGCTGAGTGTGAAAAAGATATTTCAGTCTCAGAAGTGTCCCAGAGGGCTAGCAAAAGCTCTCAGCCTTTTTTTTTCTGTTTGTTTGTTGGGGTTTTTTTGAGAACTTTTAAAGGCAAAATGAAAGGAAAGACACCTGGCACTTGTAAGGGCATCAAGAAAAATTACTTTGCTTGTGTTAGAAATTTTCTAATATAAGTTTGTACAGTAATTTCTGTATCAATATTTTATTTTAGGTTTGTGCAAATTTTAAACCCAGATTGGCAGAAGTCAGGTAAACCTGGTGACAGAAGCAAGTATCTGTTGAAGTTGATGGATCTTGGTTTCAGGGTGTAGGTTGTTAGTGACATAACAGGTTTCTTCACTTTTCTATGTTTTCTCTGTTCTCTTTAAGTAATGTTGGAATAAAGGAAACAGCTCAGGAAAGAAAGAAAGGAAGATTTTGATTTAGCCTTTGACAGTGAAAGCAATGATTTGTAGTCATGGGCTCAAAAGCACGCAGATAATAGCTCAGACATTTAGACTAATCTGAAGTTAGACATTTCAAATAAATGTCCCACCCCTTTGTACTGCTTCTGTATTTCAAATTCTTTTCTTTATTAAATAATGAAAAATCTGGTCTTCAGCTAGCCTTGGTAAAAAAAAATCTCTTTTGAAAGCAATAAATACCTAGTTAAGTGCTAAAATGTTAATAGCTGTGCAAATAGTTACTGCTGTCTAAATGAGTGACCATTTAATGAATCACTTCCACCAAAAAGGTCAGTGTAGCAAGTCCCATGTGCATCATGTTATTACAACTTAGCAGCAAATGACCACATTAATATTAACTGACAGATTGCAGACCTTTATGTTTATGTACAGTGGGTTTCTGGAAAGTGCACTTCTGGGAGGTGTTAGAAAACTTTCTGCCAGCATATCATCCTGTAAATCGTGCTGTTTTCAGGTCATTACTCATTCAATGTGTGGACACCTTGTTATGGAGCTTTCCGAACGAGAAGTACGTTAGTGAATAAAGTACACTTGACCTCTCACCTTCAAAGTCCTCTCATTTCAGGTGTCTGGGACATGTCACAGATAGGTGTTTTTATCAGGCAGACTCATGACAGCTCTGAAATGGCTAGTGGTGTGCACTGAGGTCAGAGACCGTGTGCAGTAGCAAACTTTGATACCCTGATGATGCTGATACTTGTAGTCTCTGTGATAAGGGTGATTGCATTAACCAAATTTCTGAATTAAGCATGATGTATCAAGCTTGTACTGGAGACCTGTCATAACACCATGGCACAGAATTCCCTCACTGAGGGCAGACACTCCCTCATGTTCACTGGCATTTTAATTCAGCTATGGATTATTGAACTGTTCTTGGTAGCACCGAGCCACTTACACAAAAGCCTCGACCATCCTAATATGGGTGTGCCTTATGCAAGGGTCAGGCATAGGTTTGAGCTCTGTCCTGCAGGACAGAAGGTCAGGGTTCTTGACTTTGCATATTGCAGGAGTCCAAAAATTGTTCTTGCTCTTATCCTGTCATGTGATTGTGAGGATGTCACAGCATCACTGCTCATCAGAGAGAAGGGATAAATGGATTCATCTCATTCTACATGGGAAGATTTCTCTTCACCCAAGGTCTCTTCACCTGACCTCTCCTTCAGTCTTTTCATTTTGTCTACCCTCAAAGATCTACTTAGAGCTCTCGACTTTCGGACCTGTGAGATATTCAAGTTCAAGACAGGAAAATCAGGCACACAAACGCTCTGGATCAATGCTCTTGTAGATCTCCGGGAAAGGTAGTTCACTCCTGATCACTGATAAGCCATTCCCACCTCCTCAGAAATTTACTGAATAAAATGAAGATGCTGGAAAAGTGGTTGGGAAGTTAAGCTCCTGTACTCTTTTAAAGAAAAGACCACTAGCCCCCAACATACGTTTTCAGAAAGCGTAGAGAGGAAAAAATGCTATTAAAAAAAAAAATCCCTACTTGCTAGTGTCCTTTTAAATTATGTAAAGCCAATTTCTTGTAATATTGTCACTGAACAAATAATCAGTTCGTTGAGGAAGATTTGTGGCTGCAATTATTTATTCATTTTAATGTTTGTTATTAAGCCTTCCTCTTGCTGTTTGCACCCATTATATGATGAAAGATCAATACGAAGAAGATGAGGAAGTGCAGAAATGACGGCTAATTATCAGGGAGTAAGGAGGAGAAGAGCAGCCCTAGTACAAATGCCTGTGAGATCTACAACTAGTGTTCTAGTCTTTTGCTAATATTAGCCTCTGTTTTACAGTGTGAAGTGGTTTTGTTGTTGTTGTTCTTTGTTTTGTATTGTTTTGCCTTTTTTTTTTCAACCAGGACAGTGAAGTGAACACTGGAGACAAGTTTTATCATGCTTTTCTATTACACTCGATAGCTGGGATTGAATTATGAGAATCAGTGGTTCCAAGTGGATAGAAGGAGCCTGCAGTTGAGAAACAAGATTTTGAGTATTGTTCCCATTTTAAGAAGTGGCTGACTACATAATTTGTTTTCCACTTTCTTTTATTTCTACAGGTGTAAAACAGCAGGACTCACTCTTGCTTTCTTCTTTCGTATTTTGTAATCTCAAAATGAAAAATAATGTATCTTTACTAAAATCACAAGTATGTTTCTACATCTACATAGCCCTTTGCTCATTTATGTACATATATGTATATATAAAGACATATAGAAAAATGTCAGTATTTTATAGCTTAGATTAAATTGTGTCATTGCTACCCAGGATTAACAGACATGAAAATCCTGGAGATGCATTACCATTATTTCCATTTATTCAGCTGTGGAGACGTAAAATACATTCCAACCATTGCTTTCAAAACAGCATAATGTCTGTTAAATGTGATCTTTCTCCAGCAAAATTTTTACTTTCTGGCTGACAAAATATTTGGTACTTATTAGTTTGTCTGGGGTAATACCTCCTGGTATTAGGATCCCCACTTTGATTTTTTAACTGGGGTTGCAGAGAGTGGTTTTTGTGTATAATATCAAAGGGGTGTCACAGTCTGCAGTGCGATGGACTGCTCAGAGAAGTCTTAAATAGACAACGCAGGTAATTCAGCTGTGAGCACTCATGTATCATAACAAACCTGG
Source organism: Lycocorax pyrrhopterus obiensis (assembly GCA_014706295.1). Taxonomy (NCBI): domain Eukaryota; kingdom Metazoa; phylum Chordata; class Aves; order Passeriformes; family Paradisaeidae; genus Lycocorax; species Lycocorax pyrrhopterus. The sequence goes on from JACSVZ010000014.1 coordinate 5,163,754, forward strand.
TGAGTGCAAGGGCTACCCAAGTGGGAGAAAGCCTGAAAGCAGGTCTACGTTCCAGATGTTATATAGGTCTCAAGGGTCTCCTCTTAAATGCTATGGAATCCATCATGTAGCTTCAGGTCAGCCCTGAAAGTTGCCTTTAGTGAAAATCTCCCAGACCCTAGACCTTCGTACATACAGATGACACGTAACTATGGTAAATTTCTCTCAGAGTCACTTTCTGTTAATGCAGGGCCTGGAACTCTATTAAAAAGACAAAAATAATAATGTCTCTGAAGTCATCCTCTCTCTTGCTATATGTCCACAAAACTTTTACCAGAGCTGCCTTCTCTTCTCACTGCTTTTCATCTGGATTCTTGCCATGGTTGAGGAAAAAAATAATTCACAAAATGACACGGTTTCATTTCCTTTTTTTTTTTACACTTTACAAAGAATGTTTAATAGCAAAAAAAAAAAAAAAAAACAAACCCTTAATTGCAGTATATCTGTATGAGTTTTCCTGCTCATCCAGATTCTGATCTGAAGAAAGATATTGCCTTCAGTACTACTTATTTCAGCCATTCACTTCCTTGAGTTATTAACTTAAAGAAATGCTGAATTTCACAATGCGAAGAAGGACACTTTTAATAATATCAATTACTTTATGGTATCATTTGCACTATGTTCAGCACGATATTTTTGCCGCCTCTGACAACAGTGAGACTGAAAGTACCCACAAATGCATATCTGAAGCAGCAGTTTTCTGTCTAGTCTGTAAAATTGTGTACCATAGAGCAAGGCAGCAATATATGCCTACAGCTCTACACCTGATACTTAGCTATCCTGCTTCATTCTTGTGAATCGTCCTATTTGACTTACATAGGTAAATCTGATACATCAGTGTTTACAGTATTAAGGCTTTAACAACAGTAACAGAAACATTGGATATTTTCAGCATAGATAAATCCATCTCATTTGCTTTACTAAATGCTGCCTGGCAAGCAAAGTTATAGAATTTAGCAGCATAAGGCACGAAATGGTTGGAAGCAAATCTGAAGCTCTGGAGATCACTCACAGAATTAAGTGGATTTCAATGTCTAGGTAGTTGTCAGAAGTGTTCCATAAATCTCATTCAAATAAAAATATTGCATGATTATTTTTTTCCTTGCATACATATCTGAATAAAATAGAAGTATGTCTTTCCAAAAAGCTCATGTCAGATTTTAGGGGTTTTTTTTTTTTTCTTCTTTCTTTCTTTACTGAATTGAGTTCCTGTTAAAAAAACAGATGTTGAAAGAAATACATTTTTTGGCAAAGTTAAGCGCTACAGAGGAGAGCAAGACATTGTTCTTCTTTTTACTATGCACTTTCCCTTGAAACTTACTGACTGCTTAAATCATCTCAGCTACATAGGAACCTTTAGTAATAAAATAAAAACTGTATTAACCACTAAATTTTATACATAACTGGTATTTCTCATTGACACAGAGTTTATGAAGGTTGTCAACTTCTGTGTCCAATTTATATGAAGGCAATCATAATCTGAGGGCATATGAACTGATCTAGTCAGAAATGGTGCAAATAAAATTAACAAATTTATTAATTTTTCTTGCCCCTCTGAAGATCCACTTGCGGTTTTCCATACTCTTGGCAAGGGATGAATAGAAAGCTGAATACAGAAGTTTAGCCTCTCCATTAAGTAGAAACTTCCTGCTGGGATTTGAGGAAAAGTCTGGCATAGAAATAGGTAACCATTTAGCTTCTGGGCTGCTTGGCCTCTCTAGCTCAAAGGAAGCGCAGGGCCAGAGGTTATGTATTATTCATTTTTCAATTGGACTCAGTGGAGAAATTGGAGAGTTTACTACATAAATATGTTACATTTAAGTACATCATGCATTTCCATAAAACTCACTGAGGCCCAGATTCATCATTTCCTCCCAGTTCAACAAACCGCTTTAAAATATGCTTAAATTGACTTCAGCAGAGCTGTAAGCACTTACTGAAAGTTCAGCGTGTCCTTAAACGATTTGGAGAATAAGGACCATCTGCATATGTGTAAGTGCTTTGCTGAACGTGCGTAAGTGTCCAATCCATGGCCCCATGAAATCCATGAGGTTTCTCTATTGATGTCTGATTTAATCTTAGCAGTTGGATATTACTAGTGCAGAGCTCTCTTGTTGCTTCCTTGAAAGGAGATGGCATTCAGCCTTTCATTGCAATGCCTCGTGCTTTGTGTTTGAAAGCCCTGGATACCCTTCTAAGATTTCTTACTTAATGGTGTCTGCGGGGCTTGTTGTGGTTATGATTTTAAAATGCACTGCTCAAAAGTGACAATGAGCACAACCAGAATAATAATTCCTGTTGAAGCAGAGTGGAACATACGTGCTGTCTGTACCAGAGGCAGTGGGGCTTTTTTCAGGGTAGGAAACTTTGCACTACCTGTTGCGTACTTAGTGATGTATTTCCAACAAAACAGACTTGTTGTAGAGCTGTTTATTACCAGATATTAGAGTCTAAATTTAAGAATGTGGTGAACGAACCACATTATCTATCAGACCCTCTCTTTCTACAGTCAGCTGAGGTGAGCGTAATCTATGCTTCAGCCAGTTCCCTGACCCACATTAAAGTTAATGCAGGACTATTGAATCATGTTCCATAATCCTGATTTTGAAGGCAATTTCATTCTTACTTATTTCAGCACCTTCTGCTTTTAATGACCGCTTCTCCTTTTTTCCCCCCACTTATTTTTAGGACTGTTTATACTACCCATGAGATGACAAGATATTTAAATTCTCCCTGAGACTTGTCCTTTTCTAAAACATCCTGAAGTAAATTATCCACAGGAGCAATTCTTTCCCTCTCAATCCTCACTCTTCTGTGCCTCAGAAAGAAACTTCAGTAAAACCCTCTTGTTTTATTATGGCACAACAATGTGGTAGTTATTAATAATTCTCTAAATCATTCTTCATTATATATCTGGACAGGGCAGAAACTTAGATGCCATTTAAAAAACTATGGGTGTAAGATATCAGCAAAGCATTTATTAAATGAAAAAACAACTTGTTAACAAATAAAAGAAAATAAACTGAACCCATTAAAAAAAAAGTAATTCAGTAAATTAAGAGAAAGCTCTTGAATTTTGCAAAAAAAATGAGCATTCAAGCCATAGGTACAGAAAGAGAAAAGCAGAATCTGAGGGGGGCAGTGGCATCATGCCAGTCACAAAATTAACAAACAAAGAAAGACCGCTCAGAGCTCCCATGAAGTGCTTCCTTGCAAAGAGATAAGACTATTTTTACAGAGGAGGGCAGGTGGCACTGCTTTGGGAAGACTAGCTGTGACATATTACACAAAATTGAAATATCCTCATTGGCCACCTAGTTTAAGTGTAGAAAAGACTCACAAAAAAAGGGCCTAAGGGTTTGAAGAAATGGTTTAAAACAGAAAATGCAAACTTCAAGATGAGAAAGTACTGGAAATTTGAAAATTTGTTTCATTCAACAGACAAAAGTAGCAAACTCAATGGCTAAACTCTGGAGTTAAGCTCAAATGAGAAATCAAGCTCTCATATTTAACAGCCTAGGAAAACAAATTTTTGGAACAAACTGCCAAAGAGAATGATAGTTTTTACTTGGTGGGTTTAATTCAGAACCATACACTTTTCTAGACAATGTTTGCCATGTTGTAGGCTGCTATGCTAAATATAGGAACAACTAGATAAAAGAAAAGGAAATCATTTATGCAGGGTATGGGACTAGAAAAATGAATTATTCCATTGGGGTCAAATTTTTGTATGATCTTGTGGATACTGGGTGATCAGAGGCTTTTAGAAGTTTCCTTATAATGAGAAAATAGAGTGGTTCAGTCTGTTTCCTTTATCAAAGTAAGGAGTTCACTGTACTGAAGTCTGTAAGCAAGAATTAAAAAAACAAAACAAAAGCCACAACCATGACAAAACAAAACCCAAACCCATTATTAAGTTGTTGAAAGCTGAAATATCAAAGTTTAGGATGGATACATGTATGGAGAGATAGAAACGGAGTCGAGGATGACAATTTAAATGTTTGGTTTACCAGTGTGCTAGAGTCTGTGTTGCTTTAACTCTTTGTGCGAAGACTTTAATGTATTTCTAAAAGCTGTAATGCAAACAGCTGACTGATCGTGTACTTCACAAGGGATCACGTGGTGGTGTTGGAAGCATCCCTTTTGACAGTGTTCTTGGAGAATTTCAAATACTTACACCACTCTTAAACTCCCCAAAACAACGAAGCATAATCCTAGCCTGCTTTATTAACAACAAATTTTATTGTCAAAAAGGTTTAAAAAATAGCAACCTTCTGTCACAGTAACACATGTTTAATCTAAAATAGCTGATTTCTCTACAATGTTTTTACTATGATTCATTAGAGAACAGTGAAAGACTTGCTGGCACAGGAGAAGGATCACAATACCACACTGCTATCTCTTCTCTTCTGTAAGTTTTGTAGCCTTTGAGACTTGTTTATATTTTTAATCTATTGCTGCAATAAAAAAGTGATAGTCACTTGTGTTATGTTATTAACTCTACCCCAAAGGGTTCTTGTTCATTTCCAGATAAGTATCATTTTCTGTTGTTGATTATTCGGATATAGACATTAAGAAGGATCCCAATAAGCTCCTGTGCTACATGGAAATATGGCAGGATGTTCCTGGGGTTTATGCTGTATTTTTCAGGTGCTTAGAGCAATGATGCAAACGTCAGATGGCATAAACCAAACAGGCTTTACAAACCTCCTTCCTTGTCAGCACCCCAAATGCACATTTCAGAGCAGCACCTTGGTTTGCAAGCTCAGAATCTCACTGGATTATGGTACAACTGTCGTCTTCAGGAGCTTTGCTGGAATTTAAACCAGATTTATCCAATGTAAATTACTTGGGTTAATTGTAGACATGTTGAAGTCTCCACCTTTAAAAGTAAGACTTTAAAGAGACAATTGGGAAGTTTAGGAGCTTATTAATGAAAATTCCTAAATTAAATTTCTGGCATTTAGCAGAAAGAATACTGTTCACTCTTTCCCACCAACTCAAGTCAATTCTAGCCTTAACAAACAGAAGCATTCCATTTTTCTAGAATTTAAGGGGAGTGCTAAAAAAATAAGGCAAAATAACCAACTCTATTATTCTACTTCACTCTGACCAATGTGCATTCTTAAGTTTGTGAGTAATGATAAAATTCCCTATTCTCTACCAGCCAATGGTCAAAAATAGAAAGTAAATTATTTATCTTAAACATGACCAGGTTTTACTCTGCTTCTTGACCTATTGTTAGTTTTCTGTTCCCGTTAGCAATGTGGAACGAAGAAACACAAGCGTAAAGTTGTGTCTCCAACAATCCACTGCAGTCTTACTTTTAACATCATTTCCCTAATGACCACGTACCAAAATGCAGAATGTCTTTCCACAAGTTAGCATTGGTTAATTTAATGCATTATAGTTCCTTTGATTTCTTGGTCATTTGTGATATTGCCTATATTTTTCTGATATATTTTGACATTTGGAAATTACAAGGAAAAAAATATTAAAAGTGGTTAAATTAGATTTAGGTGACAGAGCCTATAGAACTAAAAAAAAAAAATCCTGATCATTCACTGAGGATTAGATTTAAAAAAAAAAAAGAAACAGAGCAAAAAAGGAAAGAAAAGCAATAATTCAGCTCACAATCACACCATGCGTACTTGGAAAATTGCACACTATACTGGAAACCAACTCTGATGATTATGATATCTTTTATGTTCTTGGCTACCTGATACCAGAAACGTTCTCACTCTAAACAAACATGAAAGTGGGAAGGAAGAAGAAGATAGGTAAGTTTGAGTAAGATTACCAGCAACTTACAGCACAGCTTTGAGAAACTGACTTTGTTGATTATAATACGGTACAATAAATCAGATTCCATGACCCTCCAAGGGTCAACTTCCAGCATTCGAGAAAGCAAGATAAAGTGAAAAACCTGAAGATAAAAAAGAGTTGCTGAAAGCACTTTTCCCTCCCAAACCCTCTTGAGAGCATTTGAGTTTGTAGGCCCTTCTGAGGCTTGCTTTGTATGCATTTTAAAAGGTGGAAGTTTTTTTTCATTTTTTCCCCACATTTTTCCACCATAGGCTAGCTACCTACTTAGTGACTACCTGACTCATTTCTTTTTCACTTGCTTCTTGATATTTGAAGAAACCCAGCCATGGAACACTCAGAGACCATCCTCTATGCTTGTAAATTGTTCAAGTTAATTTCCTGCATATGTATTCAAAACCATGTACACATGTATATAATTACTGACACTAAAAATATACACTTTGATATACACTCATCCAAGAAAGACAGATTCAGAAAATATAAATCCCAAAGGAGTTTTTCAATATTTATGCAGCAATCCATCACCTTCCACTTGTTCTTTATGACCATCCCCATAATCAGTAAATCGATGTTCCATGAGAACCAGGACAGTCTTAGGATATAACCTTTCTCATCTTCTGGAGAAGAATGTAAATATATGAAGTTACACAACAGTCCATTGTCTTTAGCAGCTAGAAGGGTTCTAAATATGTGTACAAATTTCAATTGTATGCAATTAAAGCAAGAAAACAGAACCCTGACACAAAAAAAAAGGTGATTCAGGGGTAACTCAGCATACAGCTTAAATATGTGTATATCCATGCTCCTAAACTGCCTAGTTGCCATCTAATATTTATTACAGAAATTAAAATACTGCTGCTGTTCTGGTTCAACACTTCCAAGACTAGGCAGAGATATAATGTAAAATTATCAAATATCTCATAAGAAAAAAATGTACTTTTAATCCTACCCAAATTAGGGGATTTAAAAGCCTTGCAATAACTGTAACTTGCAGATCAAAGCGATTTTGGCAAACTTCAAGCACATTCAGCATCACTGAACTTGAAACCATCAGTAAACCTGGTCTGACACACACACAAGACAAAACTGAACAAAGTTTCACTGTTCTTAGTTGTCAAACTCCAACCAGATCAACCAGTTTTGGCATTGAGTTTATGATTTTAATAGTAGGAAAAGTGGCAAGATGTCTTAAAATCATGCAAGTTAGGCAGAATGCAGAGCTAAAATGTTCCTCTGAATGCAGACTGAAATAATCACTGCAAGTTGAATTAATCAGAATGCAATTAGATATACCATTTATATAGATGCCTTTTTTTTTATTTTGTTCCTGTTCTGTTGAAATTGCAGTACTGTGGGCAAATAAACCCTGTCCTGTCTACATTTGCATTGGTCTACTTTACCCATTGACAGCTCCCTATATCATGAGCCGAGGTGTAATGCAATATACTTTCACAAAGGGAGAAAATCTTAGTTCTCTCCTCCCTTCCCTTTCTGCCTTTCCAAACACATGTTGCCATAGACCTAAGCCACCAGAAATCATATAGCAATTATATTTTATTTAATCTAGAAAAAAATCCTTATGTATGTTTTTGTACTTATGAGTCTTTATGCGTAAGTGTATACATATATATACACAAGGACATATCACCTATAAATGAAGCACGTTTATAATATATGCAGCGTACACATATATTTAGTTATACATGCTATATATATTTATACATGTTATTCAGAGAATTTATAGATATAAAATAAATTTATACAAACTGTATGTGTGTCTGTGTGTTTGTGTGCATACATATATTTTAATAGCACAAATTTTAAAGAGAGGGAAGGGGATGGGAAATGGAACAGAAGCAAGAACACCCAAATGTTTAGGAAAGTTTTGGGATGAGAGAAGCTCAGCTAAAATGCTTTTGCGACCTTACCTCTGTTGGGTGCAAATGATGCTCTCTGTAATATACAGATAGATGTGTCTTGTTAACTGCCTCATCCTGTGGTGTCATCATTACTGTAATTAATGAATTACCATATCATACTGCAATGACTATAAAGTTTTAGGGAATAAGCAACCGTTACCTGTGACAGTATGGGTTGGTGGACATCAATGGCTTATATTTCATATTGGACTGGTTAGGAATGATGACAACAGCAATGTCCTTCACTTAAAGAGGGAAAAGGAATCAACTTAGAACTTTCCCAAATGAAAAACTTTGCCCTTTTGCTGCCTTTCCTAATAGAAAACAAGCTAAAATGTACCATTGGGCAGGTTAATTGACTTACAAGTATGTCTTTTTAATAAGTGTCATAAAGTATGTCATGCAGCCGAAACTTGCTTCCAGTGCATTTTTTAAACTGTTGTCAACCAGATTAAAGTTTATTGTTCACATGTAAGTTTCCGTTTTCAAGCAGTAATGAAAGACATTAAATTGATTTGCCATGCGTAGATACGAGGCGGGTTATGTCCTCTGCTCTTACTCAATGTGCCTTTCCCAGATGCTTTCCTTCGCTGCTGTTTGTCTAAGCCATGAATGATCATGAAACGTTCTCCCTTCCCCATGGCCTGAGATACAACTCATCACTCCTTTGGTATGCCTTAAATTAAAGATTAGTGTACAGAGGGACCTGATTCACCACAGCTTGACTTCAATTTCGCCTTTTTATAAGTCTTTGAAGTTTTTGATGGGGAAGTGATTGAAGAAATCCTACAGTGAATCAGATTTTAATAGTGCTCTGTTCAGGGCATTGAGTGTCTTTCTTTGTAGCCAGCACCTGCATTGTGGGGCCCCGTTACTGAAGTAACTGACATAACTCAAGACTATAAAAATTCTCCAATAATCCCAACATTCAGTTACTTAAAACACAGTCTGTCAGTTGAGATTGTGCCTTATCTTCACAGAAAGAAAGAACAACTTAAAATAACAAAAAAAGAGGATTTTCCTGTAAGGAAAAATGACTTTTAAGGAAAAGGACTTGTTATCAACAGTAAGGGAGAAGTAAATTGCAAAACATGACAGACATGAGGAAAATTCCTGGAGAAAGAGGAATTTAATAATGCTCTGGTGAGGACTAGGATTGCAGGACCAGGATCTAGTAGTACACTGTTTCTTATTTTTTTCCCTAAATGATGCACATCACACTCAAAAAAAAAAAAATTATAAAGAAGTCGTGGATGGAAAAACAAGCAAGCAAGGAAACAAACAAAAAAAAACAAGACAACATCTTTCCAGGTCTGTGTCTGTTGTAGAAAGTAACAATTGTTGCCAGTCCAAAATATCTGTGTGTGTAGGTACTAAAAAAAATATTTAACATTTTTATTTTTTAATTTTAAGCCTTTCTTTTTTTTCAACACAACAGTATTTTTTTTTTGTATTTCCACCTCCCAGAAACACAAAAAGAACAATCTCTCAGGTCCAAAATAACAACACAATCCAAGAGAAGTAATTTATTAAACTGTTAAAAACTTTCATCCCAATCAGTAAATTAGAAACTTCTTTGCTGAAAAATTGTATTTCAGTTACACAGGTACTTTTTAAGCTGATAACCATAAAAGAATCAGGTTTGGGTTTGTTTTCAAATGATTATTTCTACAAACTATTTACTGTAAATTCATCAAAGCTGCATCTTAAGGATGCTAAAATGGATCCTGCAGCTCAAAGTTGACAGCAGTGTGGTTTTAAGGCTGTGGGGGTAGATCTCACATACAAACAGATGGAATGGCATTTATCATGACACCATGGGACAAAGTTGCTTTATCCTAGAGGTTTACTTGTCTTCTGACTAATGTAAGTCAATTCTATTATTGGAAAATGATATAAATTAATGCATTTTCTCTACCTGTGAAGGAAAGAACAAGGTCTTCAGCAAACCACAGCACATTTAACAGAATGATTTCACTGTTACTACTCACAACTATAGAAATCCAAAATCCTGCCTTGACCCTCAGCGAAGTTCTTTACTTTGACTTCCATGGGTCTTTACCCAATTTCAGCCTTAGCAGTGAAACAAAAAAGCTCTGGCAATTTTGTCTCAAACCAAGCTCTTCTGAGTTTCTCCCTTCCCTCTGTGTCCTTCAGGCCAGTTTGGGTAGTTATTAAAAAGAATTTTATATAAATACTCTCTTTGCATATATTTTTGTAGGTTTTTTCCCCCCCTGTGATTATTTTTAACATAAGTCTTTGCTTATTTACACCCTATCGCCATGCCCACTGCAACCCACTCACGCCCAGAAACCACCAGATGAATGCACTTACTTGTCTTCCACTTTCCAAACTAAAGACACGATGATCTGGTCACAGTAAACAAAGTTAACTGAAACCTGCATGAATAATTCAATCACTCAGTGAGGATTGGCCAGGCAGGCAAGATGAAGCTGCTGCCCCCAAATTATTAAAGGCTTTTATAGAACCATAAAAAGAGCAATAATTCAATCATTTTTTTAAAGGGCACTAAATATAATGCTTATTAAATGCTGGGTACAGCTGAGGTGTGCACTGGGATGAAATAGAAAGCATGCTCAGCAGCAATATGCCAAATGCATGTTTTTCCCTTTTGCTGACAGGCAGATAACCTGACCCAATTAATAAAAAGTACTCTACTGATTTTTCTTCCCCACCCATCCCCCACTCCTTTTCTTTTTGAACTGATCTGCTAAGTCATGGTACACTGCTAGAAAACAAACTATCAAGCAACAAAGAAACACAAAAAACCCCCAAAAGCACACAAAACTTTTAAGAGAGGAGTTTATACTTTCCTCTGTTTTGCTTCCTGAGACAAAGTGCAATGCTTAGTGTTGAAAATAGAGGCTGAAGCAACAAGAAGGTTCCAGGGAAAGAAGATATGTGCACCCTGTCCTGCTCTACTGCTGACACACTCCCTAGCTGAGAAGTTGCACTTTCTGCTCTTAACATCTGCCTCATTCTCTCGACCATTAAATTAGGGTTAATGCTATTTACTAACCTCAGTATGGCCACACAGTTCATTAACGAGACACAGTTCTGCCTCAAGAAGAGTCATGTAACTCTGAATATTTTGCTTTGATTTCATCAGTAATTGTATAGACATTACATTTCTTGTGGGCAACAAGAATTACCAGACCAAGGGAAAGCAGCCTGCTGATGAAGGAAGCAGAAAATATTGGTGGCCCATTACACGGGCATGGCTAAAGATGTTCTCCTTACCTTATCATGCTCTTAAATAAAAATTAAGCAACAAAACAAAACAGAATGAAAAAAAAGAAAAAAGAAAAAAAAAAAAAAAGAAAAAAGAAAAAAGAGAAAAAAAAAGAAAAAAGAAAAAAGAAAAAAGAAAAAAGAAAAAAGAAAAAAGAAAAAAGAAAAAAGAAAAAAGAAAAAAGAAAACCTATTCTGTAGCAGCTTAGTGGTAGTGGTATGTCTTCTTTGTAGCCTGCAATTCCTTTCACTACACTGTTCTGCCAGCATGGGTTTGTGAAAGGCAGGCCCGGCTTGACCCACCTGATCTCCTGCTATGACAGGGTGGCCTGCTTAGTGGATGAAGGAAAGGCTATGGATGTGGACTCTACCTGGACTTCAGTAAAGCCTTTGACACCATTTCCCACAGTATTTTCCTGGAGAAACTGGCTGCAAATGGCTTGGATGTGTACAATATGGAATTACATCCAGCTGGTGTCTGGTTACCAGTGGTGCTCCCCAGGGATCCATGGTTCTGTGTTTATGTGTAGCCTAAGAACTGGACAAATTACTGTGTTTTCTGCACCTGAATTGAGGAATGGTTTTTAACTCCACAAGCAATGAACATAATAGATGTGTCCTACTTTGAGTTGTTGTGAATGCCTGTCTCTATTCACTCTCCTTGCACCTCACTGAGAAACTGCTGCTTTGCTCACAGTTTGATCATTCATTTCAGTGGACAAATGCACCACGGGAAGGGTCTGGACAGATGAATTGGCCAGGTGACTATCATTGCTGATGGGGATATTTCTGTTTGCAACTATCACTCTGAAAATATCTTAGATTATTTTCTCTTTATATTGTAAAATTCTCATTAAGCTTGTATTTTTCTTCCCCAATCAGAAGGTTTTAAAATCAGTATAGAAACAGAGAATATTTAATTCACATTTTTATTGCCTTTTTTTTTATTATTATTTTACTCTTGGTGTTCTTGGTTTTAAATTCATTATGAATTTATTAAGATTTTTATTAAACTTGGTTTCTTTTTATCATTTTTTTGCATTTGTTAGATTATTACATTTTAATACATATTAAAAAAAATCTTTGAATGGAGGTGAAACCTGCTTTAAAAACAAACTGATAGGATATTCAAAGGCATTTCATAGACCAAGGACCAGATGGGTCTTAGGTGCCTAGCTGCCTGCTGAGGATTTGAGCCTAAATTCCTAGGTTATGAATGTTCAACCTACCTGATATATAATTTTAATAGGACTTGATCTAATCATTGAAAAGCTACTGAAAGACTGCCACCAACTCCAGCAGACTTTGAATAAGGTACTGGAATAAGGAGCAGAATGTTTTGTGGTGCTGATACATTATATAAAATTTAATTCATTATTAAGTTTACAAAGACTACCCTTTTCCCAGTTGACTATTGTGTAAATATCTTAAAACCCTGTGGGGTTGAGATGTCTTGGCCTGTTTCATGTTCAGTGTTCATTTTCACTCCAATTATTTCTTACTTGCTTTATCTACACATATAATCTGCCCATTCCTCCCACTTAACATATCCTTTGAACTTTTCAAATGCCTTCTGCTCCTCCTTATTATCTTTGCTTTACCACATCCTTATCTCTCGTCCTATTTTTGATACTTTTTACTGAGATGAATATAGTTGGTATCCATCCTCTATACCTGCCAATTAGATACAGAACTTCATACTTCTTTTTTTTTTCTGTTCTTCATAATGGTCGATTTTCTGCACTTCTGTTGATATCATTTCACTTCCTGAAAATTATTCCATATATTAGAACCAAACCAGTCTCACAAAAAAAAAAAAGGGGGGGTGGGAGGGGTGACAAGGGAGAGAAGTTACATTAACTTCTGAGATTCTATTTTCACATACCCAGAGGAATAATTCATATCTGAATATATTATGATCACTAAAGTAGACTTTAGTTGCTCAACTATTTCTGTTGCATATATCATGTCCTGGCGTATTATCAGAGACCAAGTCCAGAACAGTTTCTGATTTCACTTGCTGCTGAGAACAATTTGTAAAGGACCTGATCACCACACTGTTCCTCCCTGACCCTCCAAGTATGGTCCAGTCATTAGCAAAACACATGAGATTTATCTTTAACGAATGTTCAGCTAAGGGAATAGAAAGCTGGAGATGGAGAAGGAAAATGAACAGGCATATGTAATGAAATGATTGATGCTTTATTTTTTCTGCATCCTTTTCAGAAATCTAAATGCCATCAATGACTTACATAATCCATTGTCAACATTTATTCTTATTTCAGTTATCTCCATAGTGGTAGGCAAGCTGCTTATATCATTTGTCTCTTCAAGCATAGTATCTTCCCTCTCTTATTACTTTAATCAATCATTGTTAGCTTATGTATAGCACATATCATTGCTGCTGTTCTGTGGTGTGTCAGTCATTCATGCCAAACAGACCAGCTAGCATCCCCGAAGGACCTCTATAAATGGAAATTCTCCTTTGCAAGCTGTTAAGCTTAAATGAGAGCATGAAAGCCCTTGCATGAACATCATAACCTTCTACAGTCCAGAAGGCTTTGATAACAGTGATGTCAGCACTTCCCAAACCAACACATCTCCAGGCAATGTGATGATCCTGTTCACAGCTCTGCACCGCTGCCATATAAAAATCAGCAGCACAGAGACAGGCTGAGGTCCAGACCTGTGGCAAGACCCAGCTGCCCCCCATTTCACCTTAAATGTTTGCCCAAGGCACTTTATTTAACAGCTTATTAGATATTAATTTAGTATTCAGTATCCTTTTTTTGTCAGATGGATGTGGGTTTTCTTCCATGTGCATGTTGCTAATAGCATGGTAGGCTCTGACTCTCTGTTCAGAGCTGGATAAGGTGCAGGGAAAAAAAAAAACAAAAACCCACTCTCCTGTGGAATGTTGATGAGTCTGTGTCAAGCTGAGAAACAAAAAGGAAATGAAGGCACAGAGCCAAGGTTGACTCAAGGTGAAATCCTGATCCCTTGAGGACTCATAAAACCTCTGAGACGCACAGTTGCACGTGGAATACAGGGTACGAGAAAGAACGAGAAGTGGCTGGCTACCAGTGCCTCCCCACTACAAGGAACTGTTGTTTATGTCCTCTTTCATCTGTGAGACCACATTTCAGGAGCTAGTTAAACATTATGCTGATGATAAGTCTCCACTGTAACGTAACTGAAACAAAAGTGTCATCTGATCCTCACCTCATGACTCATGTTTGCCCATTTGGTCTTGTGCTTCTTCTGTGGAAAAAACATGGACTTTATTCGATGAATTTTGCGCCTTAGAATATACCACTCCAGAGTGCCAATTCTGTGCTCTGATTCCAAAAAATGGCCCTATCTTATGGGTGCAGTGTGGAAGTAGAGCATATTTCACCATCTGAGAATCTGGCTCAGTGTTTTTATTAAACCCTCTTTGGCAGACTGGCGCTGTTACGTCAAACGATGAACAACAGGGAGGATGTAAATATCCATTTCCACTGTCTCCCACCTCAAAATAATCTTTATATTTATTATCCTGATTCTTCCTAGTTGGTCAGTTATGTTATTCAGCAGCAGTGATGTTCCACACTTCCACCTGTTTGCATTTACTCTATGGCTGCCAAGGGAACAATGGGGAAAATAATGCTCTTGTGAGCCATTCTGTTCACTATGTGTCAAAAAGTAATTTGAATCAAAGAGTCACTAACTTAATTGATGGCGATGGCTCCATCCAAAAAACAACCAAAGAATTGATGTTGTGCAAATTGCACATATATTGCTCTTGAATTTGTGAGCATATTCTTGTTTGCCTTGACAGCATGTAAATTACCTTTTGGACAGCTCAACACATTACTTAAGATGTGGCTGTGTGTGATTTTTTAGCTGCTTACAGGGGCAATAACAGCCTTCCTGTGAAACTGAAACCCACGTTCATCTTCCTGGGTTTTGTTTCTGGTTTGTTGTTTGGTTTTGTTTTTTTTTTTTTTTTCCTCTTTTGCTAATTCACGGCACATACCAATTATTGCTTAACATCTCAAGTTTTAACCCCTGTGCCTTTTCAGCAATGCAGCATGCCAAAGAATAAAGTAAGGCATGATTCCTTCAGCAGAGTAAAACTGGAGTTGACTAGACAAGATCCAGGTAAGTGCCTGGGAAGGAAACACACTGTTTCAGAGACTTATTTAAGATATTAATACATTTATTGATATCAACTAATTTTAAACTCTCGTGTGACTTATCTGAAGTCAAACTGTAGTAGCTTGAGTTTCCTGATATAGTTGGTGGAAAGAGATAGGCAGCATTCAGAAAGGGATTCACTATGGTTTCTGAAGATTCTGGTATCACAGAATAATAAAAAGGCTTGGGTTGGAAGGAGCCTTAAAGTTGCTCTAGTTTCAACCCCCCACCATGGGTGGGGACACCACCCACTAGGTCAAGATGCTCAGGGTCTCATTCAACCTGTCCTTGATCACTCCAGGTATAGGAAATCAAGGAACCAGGATCTTGGTGTGGAACTAAAAGGTCTATTTAACCTTACTTTGAGATGGGTTCACTATTCACAACATATTTCTTTAATATTAACTCCAGAAGGCAACGACTGAAATCAATATTTGTCGTTTCAGGGACTTTTCAAACACATAGTCATGGTATTTGTTGTAGAAGCCCATAAATGTAAACAGAATGGGCCAAAGATGGGTGACGAAGCAGGGCTAAAAAATAAACATGACTTACCAAAATCATGAATGAATGTTTTTTGACAGATGAGTTTATACAAATATTTCTGGATGTGCATGAATGTGAACTGTGATGGTTTTCTTAGATAAGGAAATGATTTGGGAAAATTTTTGTGTTTTTTTTTTTTTGTTGTTCAAATTAGAAAATAGAAACACAGCTAGTGGGAACCAAGTAGCAAAAATTCAATATATTAATGTTTTTGTATCTATCTACATATCTGTGCAAAACATGCCTTTACTTTGCATTCATTAAATGAACACTCTTAAAGAGCTAGAAAGCTGCAGTAGCTACAAATACACTGCACATCTCAGAAGACTAATATGATATTAACCAACCCTGAAAAAGTATAAGTTAAATCACACTAAACTGAATTATTCCTGTAGTTTCAACCAGATCTATACTATTTAACTTCCTTGTCCAAGCTGTTTTGGTAGCAGAAATGTTACCCAATGTACAGTTCATTAGGCAAAGAACTACGGTTAATTTTTGGCCCATCCCACGAAGGAATTAAATTAAACCAGTGGACCTGAGACTAAAATACATGGCAGCAACCCGAGAGCAGCTTCTTTTTCTTCAGGCAGTGACATAAGCCACAGGTCATATTTTGTCCATAAAGACAAACCACTGAGAAATTACATGTGTTTATATTGGTCCTGGACTGAGAAAACTAAATGGGAAAAGCAGTTGCATCTTCCAGAATCAAAAAAACTAACACCAACAGCACAGTCCTGGGGAGAAATTCCACTCCAAAACCTAATTCCTGAGCGTCTTGTTACACATAAAAAGTTACACAAAGACTTCTTCTCTCACAATTATCTGAAATACCATAATCTCATGAAACTGAATACAAACAAGGCGTGTATCATGATGTTTGTTTGTTTCTTTCCAAGGGCCAATGTTGTTTGCACATGAAGAACATCTAGCCTAATGGTGCTTGAGATGTCTGCAAAAAGACCTTACAGAACCTCTAAGAACAGATTTTAGAAAATTTGCACCAATACTTGTTGATTACAAGATGTTAAAAAACATCTTTCTTTCCATAGTTTCTGCTTTAGTCAATTTTTTTCTGAAATTCCGTCTCTCATCCAGTGGGTTTCTTTTCATCCATGTGTCATATCAGCTTGAACTCTGTAGCCATAATGGCATAAACATGTACAGGAACATTCATATACATCACTCAAATTCTTTTGTTATTTCACGCTTCCTTTTTATTTTTGCTGTGGGTGAACTATAAAGTTCTGCTGAAACTAATCGACACAAAATTGTAAAAAAAAAGCTTCCTTTCCCTTCTCAATACTCTCATAATGTTCTATGAATGTGAATCACCCTTGGCAAACAGAAAAAAAATTAGAAAAAACTACCAGCTTTCGATGCCTGCAAGCAAATACTGATTGGCTTAACAACAACAACAAAATATATATAATTAATTATAAGAATCCCTCCTTCCCAGAAAAAAACCCATCATAATGTATCAGTTTGGGGCATTAATGTATCTGATAGAGTATTTTGAGTTCCGACAAGGCTCCATCTGCTGATAAACCTCCTCTAGAACTGGCTGTGATGCAACATATTTGAACCCTCTAGAGGCAGCTGAGGAACATTAAGATGCCATTAATGTTCATTTTACATGTCTGAGCTCTTCTTCTGGTTGGGCTTCCTTTGTAAAATGTGACTGTATGGTTATTTCCATCCAGATGTCACAGTGCATATCTGTATTTGTTTATGGTATTTAATAATATCTTCTGTATGAGCAGAACAGTCTTAGAAGGCAGAGTGTTTTCCTCAGACAAAAGTTGTAGCTGCTATATGAATATGCAACGTTTTAATGCAGCAAAAATAAAAGCAAAATAAAGGGAAAAAGTGCCACTCATCGATGAAGAGGATGAAAGCAACCAGTAGCAACATTGTTAGGTTTTTAAAATAAGGTTTTTATGAGAAAGAATTGGGTATTGACACAACATAAATTGGACTATTTACATGCTTAAATTAAGTGTGTGTTTAAATTGAGCACAAGCACTTTGCTACCTGGGGATTCAGTGAAGATCCATTTTAAGAAATGTCCTGGAAACCATGAAATGTAGTAGGAAAGTACTCTGAACCAAGACAGGTTGCTTCTTACTCTCTTTCTGATTCTTCTGAGGGTCTTCAGGCTCTCTGATGTGCTCTCTCATGTGTGCTTGCACCTTTCACTCACGTGTTAGTCATGATCATATCTTCTGAACCTGTGGGCCTTGCCTTTTGCTCTCCTGTGGGCAGGAGAAATGAAGTGCTACAGGCAACGCTAGAACATGTTTTTCTTGCCAGTGGAGACGTTAGCAGCAGTGACTTCTGAGAGCCATATGTAATTTGTCAGAGGATTTCCAAGGTACCATGTTGCTTTTGACCACAGAGGAAACAGCTGAAAGATCAAAATCATTCATGTTCCCTTTCTATAATGGTGCTTTCAGGATTGGAAGCTGATGGGGCTGATGTTGATGCGCACTGGAGCAATGAATCTGTTTTAATTTTGCTGCACCTTTAAGCTCTTGGGATTCAGGTTTTCTGCATTTCTCAGCACTTGCAGGAATCCAAAGCTGATTCCTGCACCCTAACTAGCTTAAAAAAGTCTTTAATTGAAGCATAAGGTACTACAATGCCTACAGCCCAGCCCTGACACTTGTCGATGCATGACACCCCACTGAAGTCAGAAGGAATCTTATCATGGGCTTGCCTGAGCTCACATCAGCAAAACGGACTCAGTAGTGCAAGTAAGGTATGAGCAAACTACTCTTTCACAACCCAAAGTAAATTCTCTAGGCTTGCCATTGATTCTCCTGGCAGTCTTGAAAAAGCAATATGCCTCACCTTGATGATTTGTAAACTGCAGATATCCTCGCACACCCAGTTTTGAAAAGGAATTTGACAATTATGTCATGAAAACTGGAGAGCAACCTTTGAGCTCTAGATCTGAAGGAGAATCTATTTTTGTCAGATGTGCCATATGACATGGAGGACTAATCCTGATTTTATTTCACAGAAGGCATTACACAGAGGCTGATCTCATCACAGCTTCAGGCAAGTCGTGGTGCTCCAGACTGCCACGCATTTTGATTCCCTGTACCATTCTGACGCAAGCAGAGAGGGATGCACCCAGAAAAAATGGGAAAAAAAAAAAATCATCTTCTCCTTCCTCTTAATGATGCCAAATGTGAATGGTGCAATAAAGTACATGCGTAGCCACATTAGCTTCTTTCCAAAATGAGGTGCACAGAAATCGAGAAGTGCCCATCACGCAGTATGAATATGCAAGTAGTCATTACAAGAACCATGCTCCCAAATGTGGCAGCGAAGCTTTGGAGGTCTGACGAAGATGATTTCATGCCATCTGCCACCTGCTTCTGAAGGATAATGGCTGGCTGGTGTGTATGAGGCTTGTTCTAAATGTTATCATACTGTCTTCTTTCTTAAATTATGTGGCTAAAATGAGCCTGTCTTTGTTTTATTTCAATTGACACCAGATGCAGGGACTTGGATTTGGGTTTTCTGTTTTGCAAACACAGGCTTGGCAAAGAGAAAGGAGGGAATGATAGTCAGAGCAGCTCCGATAACAGAAGAAACCCTTCTAGTAAGCCTTCACTTAAATTTCATCTGTAAGAAAAAGAAACAAAAAAACAACACAGGATTTGACATCGCCCTGACTGACATTAAAGGAACAAAGAATTACCATGTTTCAGGTCCTTTTCTAATTCTATTGCTGCTAATAATATTGATCATCATTAAAAAAGTCCAGACCTAAGATACATTCTTTGTATCAATCTGGCACACTGAAAAAGTTTACAAATAGTGATATCCGAAATTTCTAATAGTTACAACAATCAACAGATTTGAAGTTTGTTTGTTCTTTTTTTATCTCAGCCTTTAATTCTCTTTTACATTACCCTAATACCTTAACCTTTTTTTTTCTCTTTCCTTAATTTTTATTTTTTTATTTAACCAATAATCACAGTAAAACATGAGGAATTTGGTAATGTCTGGCTTACCAAGGAAATCTGAAAGAGAAGTTCAGTCCTCAGCAAGGTAAGAATTGTTCCCTTCCTTTTACAAACATGCCATGGACTACTCTTCTCCAAATGTCACAATTTTAAATCAACATTAGCCTCATCATTATCATCTAATCTTGGAGCACTCTTATAGAAAAGAAATAAAGAGTAATCCTCTAGCTAAGTTGTGTCCCATCTAGGACAAAGGCAATATTTTGTTTATGAGTCCCTCTGATGTCTTTTTTCTCTGGAAGCCTGCAATGAGGCACTACTGTGGTAAACTGACCCTTCTCTTATTGCTTCCCCTTCTTGGAAAAATGTTGCCTTTTTTTTTTTTTTTCCCAATGTATCTAGAAGATGAACCTGGAACACTTTGTTCTGTTAAACAGCATAAGCAAGATGAGAAAAAATGCAGTATAAAAGACTTTACCATGCCACAACGCCCCAGTGTTAGAGCACTGTACACAGAATGGAACTTTGTTTATTTTTGCTTTAAGGAAAGAAAGCCCAGCACATCATGTTCTGTACACAGGGGACATGGCCTGTTCATATTACAAATGGAACGTTGCCTCTTCTAAAATACATTTGGCATGCACTGACACCTTTCTTCTCCCCTCACTCTCTGTCAGGGGGCACAGAGAGTGAGATGCCTTGTGAGGGCAAGCCAAGGTGACCCCATACCCTCACCAGCAGAGATGTCTTGTGCGGTCCTGAGACAAGAACTGTGAAGGAATGAATCAGACCCAGGGTCTATCCACGCATCCCATCAGGATGAAGAGGAGATGGAGCTGGAGAAAAGTCATGGCATCATCTGAGGGATGACTCCAGGAGATGAGGTCTGAGGTCCACTCAGGAGACAAGGCTGGAGAACAGGATCTTGTAGTGTCATTGGGGCAGGGACCTGAGTCCAGGACTGAGGTGAAAAGGGACTCCTGCACCATGGCAGTGAGCAGACAGGGGTCTTGGGTGATGGGCAGGGTCATTCAGGAGAGCTAATCCCATATGTGCTCGGCAGAAAATCAAGCTGTTTTCCAAAGGTTGCTTCGGCTACAGCCAAGTGAGAGTGGCAGTGCCACTGTGTGCTCTCCACAGTCTTCCCAGTGTGACCCATAGAAGGAACCATGTCTCCTTTCTCATTTCCAGACCTAGGTGTCCCTCTGAGGTGAAGACTTCACATGCTAGAACACCTAGCCCTTAGACAGACCACATAGCACACTGACCAATTTCCTTTTCTACCTCAAACACTCATTTTCTTTGTCTTTCTTCTCCTTAAAAAGCGATAAACAAGACTGAGTCGAGGTACCTATATAAGTTAAATTCACCCTAAAATCAGTGTAGGGCATTGTAGGGCATTACAGAGATGTCAATCACAGATTGTGTTGCACCACATATTAATACGAGAGGTGGGAAGTATCATGAGAGGAGGAAAGGAAAAATTAAGGATATTTTGCTCCTTTTATTTTTTTTTTCCTGAAGGAACTTAAAAAAGCAAATAAAGAACTGCAGAAAATATCTGTATAATTCTGTTATATGCACTGTATACAGAGCCTAACCATTAATGTAGCAGACTTCATGGACTCTAATAAAGAGGAAATTACCCTATATTTCAGCACTGTGTTCGCAGAGTTCCTCCTCATGTTTACAATCAGTGGGTAGCTATTGAACTCACAAAGCTTTTTTTCCCCTCTGCCTAGCAGTCTGCCATAGTGAGGCATATTACTATAGGATGTGCAAGTGAATTTAAAATAAGCAGCATTTCTCTTAAATGCTTGCAATTTTCTGGTTCCTCATCCCCTAGCAAATGCCTCATTGTGTTCAGCTCATATCTACACATTTTTCCATACAGCTGTTTTTGTATTATTTTTATGATTTTTGCTTTCCAAGGTTAGGTGTGGGGTTTTTGGTTGTTTTTTTTTGGTTGTTTTTTTTTTTTTTTTCAGAGTGGCTCTAACTATAGACATAGGTTATCCAGATGTATAAAAATGAGCTTCTCCATAAGTTCAAAGTCACTCATAAATAAGGAAGCTGTGGCATTTCCCCCTTAGCTGCTACTAAAGCCTTACAAATCCCATAAGATCAAGATAGATCCCTGGCCTAAACATCAAGAAAAAGTCCCATCTTTTCAGGGGAATAGAAGTTCATTTTCTCAATCACCCAAAATTAAAACTGTAAAGGAAACCTCCAGCTTTCCTCTGGAACAGAAAGTAGCAGGGATATTAAATGTGTATATTGTGAGCCACATAACTATATATATAAAATAAAATTATATATATACATATATACAAGCATATATATTTCTCTTGTTGCTGCTTCTGCTACAATAGAAAGGCCACCTAGATATAATTAAGGTCACCAGCTGAGGAACATCAAAGTGCAGAATAACACCATGTAATAAGTCAGTCAGAAGTTGTGTAGAAGAAGAAAAGGGAGGGGGAAAGGCGGCCTTTAAAGACACAGACACAGAGAGAGGTAGAATGTCTTATTAGTGAATTTTGACTTCTACAGTATTTTAGTTTCCAAAATTTCCTTAAAAGAGAATGGTGCTTTAATGGATGGGAAACTAATATTTAAAAAAAAAAAAAAAAAGTTAAACCAAAACCAATACCCAACCATGGAAGCACAATTATTTTTATCTCTTTGTGGAGGAAAATTTCCATTCTCTGGAGTGGTATTCGAAAAGTGTCTCACAGACACACCCCCACCAGACACATCATATAAACCAGAGGAGATGAATGTGAAGACAAACATTCCGTTATGGTTTGCTTTAAAGCATAGCACAGCTCAGTTGATCTGCAGTCTGAAATTTGCTTAATGGCTTATGTGTCTCATTTTCATCCCCTAGTAATACTCACTTTCACATTCAGAAACTCCTGCCTTCTTCCCATCATATCTCTCTGCTCTCTCCCCTCCCCTCTCAATGAGGTTATTTGGGATTATTCACAGATCTCTCACTTCTTCTGTGTTAAAGTCTGTTTCCTAAAGGCCCACTCTTGCCTAGTGGATATGTACTTTAATTAAAAGCAATATATCTTTCTCTTTTTTCTTTCATTCTAATCTCTATCTATAGGTTTGTCCTTGGAGTTTCCATTCTTCAGGGCAAGGTGAATGGAGTTCACTTGTTTGCCTGGGATATATCCAGTAAATTTAAGACACTAAATAAAACAAACATAGGGAATTTTAATTGTTATTATTGTTAGTTTAGTGTAAGCCCTGAAATATGACACTCACCAGGAGGAGAAACAAAGCAGTAAGAATTCTTTAAAAATTGTCCCCAAGGCTGCTTAATTTTTGGCTTAAATAAGAACAGGACAGCCTTCCTAAAACTGGAAACTGCCTAGGTGAAGTCAATGCCAAAGTTGCTATTGGCTTCAAAGGAATCAAGGTTTCACCTTTTACCTTAAAATGTAAGCTCCTCTGCTACTGTAAATCAGCATCACTCCTCTGACTCGAAATCAATAGACGTCTTCTGATTCACACTGCCTCCATGTACCTCTGTATTCCCACTGCCTGTGACATGAATCAGGGCACTTTCCCCCAACTTTTCACTGGGGCAGTTAAGTCCTTCTGTGTCAGAGCACTCTGGGTGATAAGGAAGCACTTCACGACACATCTGTTCATTCCTCTAACACCGGTGGCACAGTCCTCAGGAGAGAAGAACATAGCATTTTCCAGGTGGAGAAGCCTGTTCTTTAGTTTTCTGTTTTTTCTGAAGGGAAGGACATTGCCAGGCAAGTCAAGGAAATCAGGGTGGGGAGGTAAGAAAGAGGAGATGAAACACCAGGACGAGCTCAAGCTTCAGGAGCTAAATTATGAGATAGTTGAAGGCATAGCCTGACAACATTTAACATCAGTTTGGGAATGATGAAAGTTATTATTCTCAATAGGAGGAATAAAGTTTACTTGTGGATAGCCCTGGACTTCTTGGAACACATCCAATGCCATAGTTGGAGACAGGGAAAGTGTGCACCAAAATCTTCCAAGTAAATTGCTTAAATGTTTGGAGTCCATGTTCAAGGAGCTAAATAAGCAGCCTAATCTTCTGCAGTGAGTGCTGATGTGCTGCTTTTGGCTGGTGTAAAGTGAATTTTCTTCGTAGTGGCTGGTGTGGGCTGTGCTTTGGTTTTGTGCTGAACACAGAGTTGATAACACAGAGATGTTTTCGTTATTGCTGAGCACGTGTTGAGAACACAGGGCCAAGGCCTTTCCTGCTCCCTGTACAGCCACGCTAAGGAGGGGGCTGGGGGTGCTTGGGAGGCTGGGAGGAGACACAGCCAGGACAAGTGACCCCAACTGACCAAAGGGATGTTCCAGACCATGTGATATCATGCTCAGTGTGTAAAGTTGGGTGAAGAAAAGGAAGGGGGAATATCTGGAATTATGGTGTTTGTCCTCCCTAGCAACCGTTCTACGTGATGGGGCCCTGCTCTCCTGGAGATGGCTGAACACCTGCCTGCCAACTGAAGCAGTGAATTAATTCCTAGTAATTATTTTTCTTTGCTTGTCTGCACAGCTCCTGCTTTACCTGTTAAGCTGTATTTATCCCGGCCCATGAGTTTTCTCACTTTTACCTTTCTGGTTCTCCTCCACATCCTGCAGATGTGGGAGTGAGTGAGAGGTTGTGTGAGGCTGAGGGCTGGGTGGGGTTAAACCATGACAGCCGAGTACTCAGGATCTTTTCAAGGCAGCACATTTATTTAGGTGTCCCAATTTGGGTTGAAAAGACCACCTCCAGGCCATCAGAGAGGAACAAGTGCCCAAGTTTCAAAAAGAAACAGAGGATGGGTTGGTGCCTGTAAATGATAGTGAGCCACAGGATACAATGTCTTATTTAGAAGATTCATCTTTTCAGTACGCAGAGCACCAGCAGGAAAGTTAACAGCCTGTCCTTCATTCTGCCAATTAATGGAGGTGCACTTTGAGCAGTAGAAGTATTGCTGTGCAGCTCCCTGGTTTTTCTCAGAGCTGGGCACTGCTGAGACAAGCCAAGTGTTTAAACAGATCCCTAATGTAACTGCAAATATTGCCACTTCCCCCTGAGGAACTGAATTTACTTGCATTATGCCTTTTTTTTTTTTTTCCCCAACTACTGTAGTGCCAATAGACCCAAACTAAGAATGGGATCTGAACTCTGACTCTGGAAAGGAAATGATCCTACCAGATGGGCTGACAATTTAAATAGTCAGAATAGACAAATGAGTACTGTCAGTCCTATTAGACAAGTGGGGAACTCATTAAATATTGTGCCCTAGATTATACAGTTATTTAGGGGTAGAAATATGGGTTGAACCTAGATCTTCTCTTTCCAAGCTGAGTGCATTAGCCACTGTGTGTAATAAGGCCAGAAAGGGCAATTTTAAGCAGGAAAGAAAAGGAATCAAGGGAGCAAGCAGCAGAGTTGTTAATGTAGCTGTGGTTTTGCATATGTGTGAAAAAGGAGAGCAAGGGTCATTCTGCAGAGACATAAAAAGAAAAGAATAAAGATTGGAAAGTGACTCAGGAAATAACTCTGCAAAAAGATGGAGCAATTAGCCTTTTCTTATTTTCTTTCTTTGCATTATTCCTCTAAACTTTATTGATTTTTTTAACCATGTAGATACATCATTTTATTTTTTTTGTTTTATTATAGCATTCACCATCTCTTCAAATTCCAATTGATCTGGCTTTTGCTTTAATCATCCAATTAATACAGCTCCAGAAAAACTCAAGGGAGATGTTCCTAATGCTGAGAACAAAAAAAACATACAGGCAGAGCAGTGCTTATGACCCTGTTGGAGGCTTTTTGATTATGCCTAACTACTGTGATCAATACTTCAGGACTTTTAAAAACATGCATATTGGGTGAAATGTAAATGGTGATTTCATTTTTTTTTTTCTCAGCAGGTTTTATTTAAAAGCAATTTGCTCCATTCTACCTGAGTCACACAAATGCAAATTTCAAATGCTTTCTTCTGCATCACAAGTAATGAGAAGAACGTTTAGCCGTAAATAAAGCACAGGTAAATGGGTACATATGTGCATGCAGAGGACATGAATGGGATGTTGTGGGTTATTCCCCTGCTATCAGGAGAGGAGCCTTGCACCCTGGCAGGACTCAGGTGCTCTATAATTCTCCATGTTAGAGCAAGAGTCCTTGCATGCATTACTGGCACTAAAACAAAGCTGAAAAATCAGCTGTGAATAAAGGTGGTGAGCATGTTTGTGTTTTCCTTGCAGCTCAAATGGAGTTGTATTCCACACTCCTTCCCCTCCTGCTTCCCCTTTGTGGGATGCAATGTCACGGAGCCCATGGTGTGAGTTTACACACCATGTCACTACTCAGAGATGAACCCTGAGCCATATGTCAAGGGATACAACTCCTTCCCCCTTGCCCAAATATCAGATGGGTAGAGGGAGTTTGTAGGTGTCCTTTCCTTCAATTCTACAGCTTTAGCAGTGATTATCTCTCCCATTTTATTTTATTTTACATCTCTACATGTCAGCTGTGACATACTGAGCTGTCGGCCCCAGTTTGTGATGGTAGAACTGTGTAATTGTTCATGGAGGATATTTTCAGATGTCTCTTTGAAATTTATTTTTTTTTCTTTTTAGCTGAAACAGAGGCTGCCATGAAGAATAAATGCGATTTTTTCTTGCTTGATCATTTGGTGAAATTGCAGGCCAGAAAAAGATGGTAAAAACCAATTTACTGTGTCCTAAACCAGACAACAATTTCCTTTGATAGAAACTATGTTATATACAGAGAGATTTAATTTTTTAATGCACTAGAAACCTTAAGGGAATTTAAACACTTTTTTCTAGCAAAGGACGATTTAGCCCCATGTCCTGTCTGCAGCTATGACCAGAAGCAGATGTCTGTGTCCAAGGAAAGCAACAGGACAAGCATATAAAGACATATAGAAAAGGCACACATCAGAACAGGGGAAACACACACATCTCTGGAGACTCTCCTGGCTTCCAACAGTTTGCAGATCAGCTCTGCTGAGACAGAAATGTCTCTTAGACTCTACAAGGTGAAGTGCCAAGTCCTGCGCTTCAGTCATAACAACCACAGACAATGCTAAAGCTGAATGATGGAAAAGGACCTCAGCATGTTGGTTGGCAGAGGATGAACATGAGCTGGTATGTGTCCAGGTGGCCAAGAAGGACAAAGGTACCTGGCTTGTGTCAACAATGGTGTGGCCAGCAGGACCAGGGCAGTGACTCTCACCCTCTGTTGGGCACTGGTGAGGCCACAACTCAGATCCTGGAGCCACTCCTGGGCCCTTCACAATAAGAACGACATTGAGGGGCTGGAGCATGTCCAGAGAAGGGCTACAGAGCTGGTGCGGGGTCTGGAGAACTCCAGTGAGGAGTTTCTGAGGGAGCTGGGGGTGTTTAGCTTGGAGAAAAGGAGGATCAGGGAGGACTTTCTCACTCTTTACAACTCCCTGAAAAGAGGCTGGAGCTAGGTGGAAGTCAGTCTCTTTTCCAAATAACAAATGAACAGGGTGAGAGGAAACAGGCTCAAGCTGTATCAAGAGGAGGTTTAGATTGGATATTAGGAAAAATTTCTTTACCAAAAGGTCAGATCTTGGAACAAGCAGCCAGGGAAGTGATGAACCATCCCCGAATGCATCTAAAGACATACAGATGTGGCACTTAGGGACATGGTTTAGTGGTGGACTCGGTCGTGTAAGGTTTATAGTGGGACTTGATGCCCTCTAAGGGTTTTTCCAACCTATTCTATTCTAATCTAGGCTGAGAGAATTGGGTTTCTTCAGCCTGGAAAAGAGAAGGCTTAGGAGTGATCTAATTGCAGCTTTCCAGAACTTAAAGAGAGTCTACAAGACAAATGGAGAGGGACTTTGTGTAAGAGCATGTAGTGACAGATCAAAGGGGACTGGATTCAGACTGAAAGAGAGTTGGTTTAGAATAGATATTAGGGAAAAAGTTCTTTACTGTGAGGGTGCTGAGGCACCGGCACAGGTTACCCATAGAAATTGTGGCTGCCTCATCTCTGGAGATGTTCAAAGCCAGGCTGGATGGGGCTCAGACCAATCTGATGAAAGGTGTCCCGGTCCCCATGTCCAATCACCTGTGAGGGTGGTTGGAACTAGCTGTCCTTTAAGGTTGCTTCCAACCCAAACCATTCTATGATTCTATGAACAGCATTCTGTTGCAAAGCAATACCACAGAAATCTCTACACAGCTTCTTTTTGATTGCTGCGAAGTTGCAGCTCGCCAGCTTCATTGGATGCTCTCTCTGGCCAACTTCTGAAAAGACGGTCTAGATTTTTCTTATTTTATTATTTATAACCATCTTTATTGACCTAAAAGTTCCAATAGCATCATCTTTAGGGGATAAAGTTTATCTCCAAGCCTTTCTCTCGCAGATTTGCCAGTCTTTTAGGTTCCAAGCTCTACAGCTCTTGGTGAGGAGCTACCTGAAAATGCCTGGTCTGGATTTGCATGCCAGCACACCCTGGCACAGCCACTGCACAGGCTATTTGTGAGCCACTTACGTGGGTGGCTGCAGCAGGAGACAGAGCCCATCAGACACTCAGCTGCTGCCTTTCCTAGAGGTGCAGATGCAGCCAACAGATTTCCTCTTGCCTCCCCTCCACGTCGGAGAAGCCAGTTTTACAGCAAGCCTGATGCCAGTTTGGTGCCTAAAGAATGATTTCCACCACCAGGAGTTGCCAGGCTGTAGGTGAGTGAATAGCAGCCCTGTGCCAATTTCCCCTCTATCATAAGAAATCACCACTTGTTTACTTGACAGAGCTACAAGTGTAAACAGCTGTACATTTCAGTGCATACAAGATGTTACAAGTGTAAAACAGCAGCCATGCATATTATGTGTTTCAGGGCTCTACAGGTTCACTCCTGCTTTCCATCAGAACACAGAGTGCGTAATGTGATTTGCGGGGAGAGAAGGACGCCTTTGCTCAGCTGAAATGTGGCGAGCACACGCAGGCAGGGAAGAAGGGATCTGCTGAGTTTTCCACTGGTCGTGCAGCTCCAGAGCCAGGGACTTAGCTGGCGGTCAGCAGCAATGTTACTGTCACAGTGTCACCTGTCAAATTGTCTCTGCAGGAATAATGGTGACTGGATGCCCTGATGATTAGTGCATGGTTAAAGCCAAAAGGATGCAGGCATAAAGAGTCTGAGCTCACAGCCAGGTTTACTCCCCCCATGTAACGGCACTTAGTCCAGGGAAATCACTCCTGATTGGCACCACAGGCTAAAGAATCTGTCTGAAGGGGTGGGAATGCAATGTGGCAGTGACAGAGTGCTGAAACATCGCCTGTTTTCCAGGTGAGATGCTATTCTTTGTGAATAATAACAATCTGCATTGAGTTGATACTAGATTCTCCTGATTAATTAAGGATCTGGTGTGTCTAACTAAATCACACAAAAATCCTCTACCTACTGACTTCGTAAGATTTTGCTTTTTAGAGGTCAGGCTAAAGGCAAAGAGAACTGGTAACAGATCAAGAGGGATCCAGGTAAGGACAAAGGGTCATTTGGAATATCTGGTTATATGTGTATGTGCTGATGAGAAGAAACAGCAGAGAAGCCTCGGAAAAAGTATCCTTTGATCTACAATACTTGTTGCTCAAAATATAAGCAAAACCAGCAAATCATACAATCAAATTCAGAGAAATGGGTGCATTTCCAAGCAAATAGATATTTACTTTTAATTAGAACAACTGGAAGAGAAAAAAAAAAAAAAAAAAAGAAAAAAAGAGGTGTCCATCAAGACCAGGACCTTGCCTCTGGGGGTGCTCAGTATGCTCAGTAATAGATGCTTTGAAATCGATGCCTGGAGCCAGTGATATTTTTCTCATTGTGCCCACATCTCTTTTGATGCTCAGCAAATTGCTTCTTCACCTGGTGATTACAGCCAGACCTGTCCTTCAAAAATTCACCTTTATGAAACTCATATTTTTTCACCCTGCTTTCAAAAAGAATGTTGAATCACAAGAACGGTGGAAATCAGTTTGTTTCCCCTGATTTCTCAGAAGTATCACTAATTTACAACCAACCATCTCTCAGTTCTTATGAAGTCCAAATTGCAAATCAATGCAGGAAAAAAAATACAGTCATGGAAACCTATAACCAGTCTCTAAAAGTCCTCTGTCTATGAAGTCTCATCTTTGCAAATGTTAACCATGACACTTAAAACATGGACAGAAAACAACTGCCTCACCTCCTTGTACTCACTGTACCTTTGTGCCATATAGAAAAGTTCAGAACATTTCACTGTCTTTCCATCTATCATTTTCCAAAACTATTTCCTCTACTTCCTGCTTCTTTTTACAATTTTCACCTTTGTAATGACATTCTGGGTGATCCACCACTGCACTTCTAAACTTCACCTTGCTTCTTTCTGACCAAGTCCTGTTAATCATACCCAATCTAATAATAGCAGTGTTAATAACACCTTCTGATACAATATCCTCCTCCACAGGCCTTCTATGTTCTTCGGATGGCTAATGTCTTGTTAAAACTTTTTTTACTTATTAATTTTGTCTGTGACAGAGCTTGATTAGCTTCTAAATTACCCTGTTCCTATTTTTAGTGCACTATGCCCCTACCCTTCACACACAGTTTAATCCCAAAGTATTAATTCGTCTCTATATAATGCTGACTTGTCTTTCTCCAGGTATCCTAAATCTTCCTGTTTTCATTTGAGGTCCATCTACCTTTGTTTTAACTCTTATTACCTTTCTCATTACTTTTACTGCTCTCTGTTCTCCATTGACGGGCACAATTGCTTTGCAACAGCCATGGGTAGTGCTGGGGAGGTGAAGGGTCGGGTTCACTCTTTGAAAGAACTCACCTCACGTCCCGCTTAAATTAGCAATTGCAATAACGCACCGAGTCAGGAGACGGCGGGAGGGGGGGGGGTCTTTATGTCTCTAATCACTCCGGGGTCAGTTGTGAACTCAGCTATCCGCAGCAGTAAGAGTCAGGAGAAACATCTCTTTGCTGCCCCTTTGCACACTGGCACTTGTCAGACCCTGTCTCAGAAGAAGGAGTGGGGAGGGCAGTGACAGCCGCCCAGCCAAGTGGCCCCACCGTGGTGAACAGGATGCTGTTCCTGAGGTAACCACAACACAGCCGTGAGGAGAGGTGGTCAGGACACTCCAGCTGCAGAGCATCAGACTGCTGTAGCTTTTTCCCAATGGCGTGATCTTTTATCTATTCAATTCTATACCAGATTAGATTCTCTCTTCCTGTGCATTTCTCGCAATACTATTTGCATGGTTTTAATGGCCAAAAATTAATGTCGTGGCTCTTTAAATGGGATCAACTGATCAGGAGGGAAGAAAGAATGGAGGAAAGACAAGGAAGAAGAAGAAGGAAAAAGATACAGGCTAGGAAACCTAGGACAGTCTTGATCTCCCTTCTGCCCCTTAAATCCCATGAATGTCCATGGGACCCCAAGAAGTTGGTAGATTGGACTGACAGCAGCACTTGAGCCAGCATTGATAATGTGTCTGTAAATCTATCAGATTTATGAACAGATCTGTCCAATTCTGGCAGAGCATCAGTGGAAGTCTGACCGCATGGCCTATGCCGGCAATTTCCTTCCTCCAGAACTCTGCAAATAAAGATATATAGGACACCCAAGTCAGATTTTCCTCTGGAGTTCATTTCTTACAGAAATTAATCAGACATCAAGCTGAGCTACTTTTGAAATTTAGTGTAGCGTGAATCTTGTCATTTTTAAGTCTTACTAGTACAGCTGCAGGATGCTCTGTAGTCTCTGCAGATCCTGCCAAACCACCACAAACCCATCACCAAATGCTTCCTCCAGTCTAACACCCTTGAGAAAGAGATGATTAGTCATTTTAAACAGTTGTTCCTTTTTGGACTGGTGCTGAATGAATAATATTTTCTTGCTTTGAACGTGTTCTTTACTGAAAGAAAAAAATATAGACAGATATCAGAGTTTTAATAAGTGATACATAAGATTTCAATGTAAAATGTTGATGTGGGAATCTAATAAAACATATAATGAGAGGTCCTGTGCTGTTTTTGTCTGGGGTAAAGTTAATAATCTCTTTTTATAGTACTTTGGGTCTGCGTTTTGGATTTGTGCTGGAAACAAGGATGATAATACAGAGATGTTGTTATGCTGAGCAGGACTTGCACAGAGTCAAGGCCTTTTCTGCTCCTCACCCCACCAGCCAGGGGGTGCACAAGGAGTCAAGGAGAGGGCACAGCAGGGACAGCTGACCACAACTGACCACAGGGATATTCCAGACCATATGATGTCATGCTCAGCACATAAAGCTGGGGGAAGAAGAAGAAAGGGAGGAGTGCCAAGTCACCATTGCATGTGATGGAGCCCTGCTCTCCTGGGTATGGAATGTCTGAACACCTTCCTTCCACTGGGAATTGGTGGAGGAATTCCTTGTTTTGCTTTGCTCATGTGTGTGACTTTTGCTTTACCTGTTAAACTGTCTTTATCTCAACCCACCAATTTTCTCATTTTTACTCTTCTGATTCTCTCTCCCACCCTGTGGGGCAGAGTGCAGCTGTGTGGGGCTTAGATGCTGACTGGAGTTAAACCAAACAGATCCAAAGCAGGAAAAGAGAGAGATCTGGTTGTACCTTGCCACCTGAAATGAGAACTGAGCGGGGCAAGAGGCGAGGATGAAAAAAGGAAATTACAGAGCACAGAAGGCCAAATGTCTTCTCAGCAAAGACTGAGAGCTCTTGGGCTATCATGCTGGACCTGAGCAGCCCACCTGAACAGTTCCCATCCTCGTTACTGTAGCAGGGCTGTTCTGAGCCCACCCACATTGCTGAAGCACTGATAACATATGCCCAAATCTCTATGCAACATTTGATATGTTGTGTCAGGAGACATCTGGCTGGTCATAAGCATATCCCTCATAAATTTTTCTTCTCTACATGACAGCTGCTCTTCACATCCAGCAGACTTTATTTCACCTGCAAAGAGGGTGTCTGATGCACAGCAGCTGCCAAAAGTTTCTTAAGAGCAGCACTCTTAGGAAGACCTGCTGTATTCCCTACAATATATCCATCCAGAAAATGCTGTGGCACTTCCATCCATTCTCCATTCTTTCAGTACTTGGGTATGAACAGGGACTGCTGTTTTTCCACCCTCTTTGTCAGGACAGGAGAGCAGCTCCTTGTCTCCACTTTACTACGGCACAGCAGAACAGAAGTATGAAGCACCTCGACACCAATGATAGAACACCCTGGAAAATGAATGTGATTGCCTTCAAGTGCTGAGGCAAAAAGATCAAGGTAACCTCACCTAGCATCCTCTCTCTTCCATGTCACCCACAGAGTCCTCTGCCATGGGCTGCCTGTTTGGCTGACCTCCACTCCTGTGGAATAAAATAGCTTCAAAAATTTGGGGCGGAATACGCTAAAGTGATTTTGTCTTCCTCCTCTACACTGCATCTGATGCATTGGTCATTTGCATTAATGCTATTGTAATTGCTTTATTGAATATGCTGGCAGAATATACTCATTCCAGGTATACTGAAGACATGGGGCTGATGGCTTGACCTTGCAGCTCCTTGCTGGAATGTAACTCCAGCGTGCAGAAGGAAGGCAATGAGTTCCCCTCCTAAGAAGTGCATAATCAGTATCCAAAATGAGTCTCCCGTAGACATTTTGCTTAACAACAAATTTAATGGAAAGGCTCCTTGTAACACAAAGGGAGATGAGCCACACATTCTACAGCTTTGATAATCAAATCATTATTTTTGTAGCCTTAAGGGATATCTGCTTACAGCAGAATTCAACATATAGTTTAATTTCCTTATCTGATCTTTCTCTGCACATTAATAGCTCCTATTTCTTGCCCTATTTCAAATTTCCTTACATAATTCAAATGGCATCACAAAGTATGTATGTGTGTTTTTGTACTGATGATATTGACAACTGACTAAAAGAAGGTTTTATTTCTCTGTTCTTCTTGTCCCTTTCCCAGTCCCACTATTCAAGCTACAGCTCAAAAGGATTTATTTTTGATGATCTTAATTCTGCGCCAGTGTGATTATTATTAGTGTTTTAAATTCTAACCTCTGATTCCTTTCATCTCTTTTATTGTTGTGCTTTTTCTAATCCCTAAGTCTTATAAAGTGCTTCTCATGTGTACGTCTTAAAACGCTTTACAAAGGAGACTGAAAACACTATTCTTACTTGACGTGCTGGGGACTAAGGCACAGAGAAGTGAAGCGTCATATGTAAAAATACTAGAGGAAAACCAGTGTTGAAATAAATTCCAGTTTTTCCCCAAGAATTTTCCCTCTCTAGGGTACCTTTTTGCTTTCCTTACAGGATTTGAACAAAAATATCAAAATCATTAAAATTGTAATAAAACTCTTCCTTTCTTTTTCTCATTTATTGTCTCCAAATCTTATTTTTTTTTCTGCTTTTCCTCTTTTCCATGTTTTTTTTTAATGTAACTATCTGTTTTAATACTTTTTTAAGAAAGTACAAATGCAAAAGAAAAAATCTAATCCAATTAGCACCTCCCGTTATTAGTGGTTTTGCACGTGCATGTAGGTTTAAAATGCATGGACAGTCCTGCCAGCTAATGTCTGCTGCTCCAGAGAATCAGATTTTCTGCTGTTCCCAGGTTAGGAATGTAAAGAAATTGCACAAAATGAATCCCAAACATAAATGTGGCTAAGTGTGATAGCATGGGTGACAACAACTTGATAATGTAGAGCTCATAATGAGACACATATATATGGTCTTATCACCCCAAACAGCTCTACCCTGCTGATTCGGGTAAAAAACCCCCACATCAACAACAAGTTAAAAAAAAAAACTTTTCGACCATCTCAGCGCTCTCATGCTCATTACACCGACCTGTCAGAAATGACAACTTGGCCAAGCCCAGTTATACCATGCTGACAAGGTACTGTATATGCTTTTCTGCAATAATGTCAGCTTTAAGGCACAATGTACTTAAGGAAGCTCATTTCTATGATTGGTCCAAAAAGAGCCATTTGCCCTGTTGGTGGGGTGAGCAATACCTTAGTTTCCTTTAAATTAGGAGTAATTTTCACAGAGACTGTTTTTGGAAAATTAGCCTAAAATAGTGGAACTTTCATTTTTCTTTTTTGTTAAGAGTCTGATTACTGGACAATTGTCCGATGATTTTCTTTTAGTATCCAAAACAGCAATGACATTATCTCTAATATCTGACATATTTCAGAAGTATCCTAAATGCAGCCAAATAAAATTGCATTCAGGGACATATGCTGGCAATCCACTATAAATAAGGAGATATAATATAAACATGACAATCTAAAGGGCAATGATGCAATAAATGTAAATTACAATACCAGGAGGACGAAAGAAAACGAATCCTCAGCTCCATTTGCAGAACCACGACGATAGAATTTTAGGGGAATGGAATTGTGTTAAGGACAGAGCACCGTGAAGCTGGAAAGGGAATATGTCATGTTCTGAACAGGTGCAATGGGAGGTGGAAATGACAACCAGCGGTTTATAAGCCCTAACATTGGCTGTGCACAAAGGCAAGGCACACCAATCCACGGCAATATGAGTGCTGGGAGAGCAGCGAGCCACTGTGATCATGGACTTACTGGAGTACAGGGGTTTTAAGTCATGCTGCAAAGAGAATTCTCTTTGGCTGTCCTGATAGCCCCTGAAGGGTTCAATTTCTGATCTCAGGCACCTAGATTCTATGTTTATAAATAATGATGTGTGTTTAATAATACCTAATTACCTAATCTTCCCCTTTGTTTATGCTGTATGAATGTATTTCCACTTGGATTGGGAATTATGTCAAACACCATTCCCTGTGCTAAAGTGTCCACACACCTAGTCATCAACAGACTCAGGTATATATTACCCTAGTGCAAACCCAACCTCTACACAGTATACAATACTCAGAATTAAGTTTTTCTAATAGACAAATGACTTATGAGAATGATGCACTGCCTGATGCCATATCTCCCTCTGCTGGTAAGGTTACTGACTGCTGAACGTGCTAATCCTTTAACAAAAGATTTTCAAGGTTCCAATTTTCAGACTAAAAGGTCATAGGTTTGATTCATGGCATGGTGGTATTACGTAGACTAACATCCACTTCCTTCATCTTCAGCACAGAAATTGTCATTGGAACACTGACCTCCCAGCAAAAAGCAGCAATGTGCTTTGTACCCAGCAGGTGAAACAAAGGTCTAAGGGAAAAAAGAAGAAGAAGAAGGGAAAAAAAAGGATGGAAATGCCAAAGCATGGTGCTGTTCAATGAGGGTGGCAATTCTCAGAGACTTGTGCACTACTGTAGACTCAGAGCTTCATCTCTCAATGGCTAAACCTTTGATCATTACTGTTTGCAAACACTGCAAAATGTTTTAACAAATGCACAGTAAGGACGTGTTAATGAGGTATTTACAACCTTTTAGAATTAAATATCTAAGTAGGAAATTTGTCAACTAACAATTTTGCTTGAGTTACTGGAATTTATTTTGGCCTGATTGAAATGTAGAGAACTCATGACATTTCATCTACCATTTTTGACTTTTATTTTCCATTAGAACAAATATGTAATTAAATAAATAAATAGAAAAAAAATTCAACCAGCTGTCAGTGCACCAAGACACTCTTGTCACTGGAAATAGATATGCCTGCTCCTTCATCACAAATGCCACTTCATGAGGACATGGTCGGTTACTCAATCGTCAAACAGCACTGGGAGAAAAAGCTGAAAGACATTTTTCCCATAAATCTGTGTATCTTGCATGCATGCAGTAATGGGAAGGTCAGTTCAAAATGGCTGTAAGAAGCAATTCTTACTCCCCAAAGATGTTCTTGGTAGGTGGACTAGATTTTTGAAACATCATGTCTCTTTGTATTTCTCATGTTGGGGGTGAAGATGCTAAGACAACAAAAGTCTTACTTTGCTTGCAACACCTTGAGAGAAGCATTAAGAAGGAAGTTTTGTCCTGACAATTTAGCTTTCACTCAGAAAGGCTCTAGCCATCCACATACAAAGGAGAAAAATAACAAAGTGACCCCAAACTAGCCTGATGTCTTTTTCTTACACCACAGACTGTGGAAAAACAACAGCAACAACAACAACAACAAAACTCACAAAAACTAAACACTTCACAAAGAGATAAACTTCTAAAGTTTACAGATATGGTCAGCGTTATGTAACCATTTTAGTAACAAGACAGGTTTTAATGCTTAAAACCTCAGTTACAGAATTGCCCCAGCTTTTATTTGAAGTCTTAATTAACAGTAGAAAGAAAGACAAAACCTGAGGCACATAAAGAGGAATCAACTACTACATGAATGTTATTGTTTTTCTGGATTGGCATCAGACCCTGAAATCTGTTTGGTAAATTGCCGCCTGGTCTATAATACATGAACTCACCTTAGAAAGCATAATGAAGGAACTCCCAAATGCTGAGCTGTGGTCTGTGGGAGAAGAAGCCCCTTCTGTAAGGAGCAGATGTCTGAAAATTATCCTTCAGCTTCAGGCAAGTTCTGTCATGTCAGACAGAGCACTTACTCACACAAATAGTCTCAACCCCTGTGGTGGGACTGTTTCTGTGGATCGAAATCAATGGGTTTTATAACGTAGGTACCATTCCTGAAAACAGGAATCTGTCTCAGGCAGCAGCTCAGAGGCCTGCTGGCATTGCTGCAGGGATGCTCACACACAGGGCAGACGTGGGCATGCACGTGCAGGCAGGTGAACCACAGGACAGGGCGCACAAGCTGTCCCAGGAACAGAAAATGTCTGTCATCTCTATTTTGCTGTCAAAATGGCTTCTCCTTCAGCACATTAGTCCAGCCTTGTTTTCCCCCTAACCTTTCCAAAATAGCTCCTTCAAAATTTTGTCCCCTGCATTACCGGAAAAAAAAAAAAAACAAACTCTTTGAAAGCACCTGAAAATATACCTTGCTTTCCTTTTCCCAAACCTAAATCACTTCTCTCTTCTGCTGCTAACCCTGCAAGACCCTCAGCAATATTCAGGAGGCAGGACATGGATGGTTGTCGTCTATTTGGAGACGGCAGCATCCTCTGCCTGGATCCAGGGACAATCGCGCCCTTCCTCCTTAGCTCTTTGGGAAAGGGGTGATGTCAGCTCGCCGGTGCTCACACAGCGTGTCAGGCTGCAGAGGGCTGACGAGCAGTGAGGAGCTGAGGTACAGTGACAGCGCTCAGAGGGGCCGGAGCGGCCCAAGGAATCTCTGCTCGGTGCCGGCTGCCCCGCGCTCCAGCGAGCGGGATGCGGTCCCAGCTGCTCCCCCGGCGTCCGCTGCTTCCCCCTGAACCGGCAGCTGCTCGGAGGAGCGAGGGAGCCAAATACTGCCATGAGTGGCGACAGGGGAACCCTAGCACTGGGGAAGGTGTCTCAGCAGCGGTGCCCTGTGATAAGTGTTGCTAGTGCAGGGAAATGGGAACAAAATACCGCCCGCCCATCCCACACTGGATGCAAAGAGGGACATAAATTGTTCTGTTTGGGAGCCACTTTGCCTGGACCGGAGCAAACCCGGTCGAAGGACCCACCTCACCCCTCTCAACACGCTTTAATGACCGCTAAGAGATGAGACATTGTTGCAATAACTCTGAAATTCGTTCCCCACCCCTCCACGGGTTGTCTGAATTCAGTCCTGACCCTGATACCTGGCTCTGTAAATGCAAGTCAGTGCTCGGCTCTGTAAATGCTGTTGGGAAGGAAATCCTGCATATTCAGCAGGTGGAAAGACCCTGGGCATGACACTGTCTTGCAGACATCCAGGACTTGCTCTATTAACACGTATGTAATAAGAAAACTGGACATTTCCCCCCCTTCATAATAAAATTAAAGAAAAAAAAAATCACGTAATGTTTGTGACTAATTAAATTCTCACCGTAGTCATGATTAATGTAACAAATAATTACTGCTTAGATCTAATATAGATACAACTAATTGTTCTGCCCACAGTGCATCGTGACTAACAATTAAACAGAGCTTCCAAAGCAACCGAGAGCAGATCTTAGGCTAACCTTTTGCCTTGTTGTGCTTTTGCTGCAGAAGGAATATACATGCCTACAGCTTTTGTATTCCCATTCACATCACTGGCAGTGACAGATTCTTCTCTTATTAGATGTTAGACAAGCTTATTCCTTTTAACTTCATGTGTTCCCACTTTGTGAGACTGTAGGGCAAATAAAAAAATAGGGAGACACAAAAAAGAAAAAGACTGCATCACCTCCAGATCCCTTGAGAGATTCCAGCCTGGAAAGCTCTCTTTCTTTCTCAGTACAGCTGGTTTGAAAGTTTTGAGTTGACTCCAACCTGGCAGCTAAACATGAGTCCTTTTTTATTATTATTTTTTTTTCCCCAGTATGTTTCTCTTAGCTGTTTTAATTGAAGAAAGCTGTGTTACGAGAATATACCTTCCATCCCTTTCAAAGTTAACTGTGGTAGAAGCCAGGATTTTGTTGTTTAGAGTAGGAGCACATCAGATTTATTCAGTACCACACAGCCATCATTTTGATCCTCTTGTATGGAGTTTGAATCTACATCAAACAGCTCAGATGGATAAGCTAAAGAATACTTGCAAAGTTAAAAAAAAAAAAGGAAAAATAAAAAGGAAAAAAGATATGAAAAGTAAAGTGGCTTTGAATCCTAACCACTTAAATCAGATGGTTCAGCAGCCAATACCTTTAATAAGGCCAAGACTTCACTTCTGCTTTTGTGTTTCAGGAAAATAATAACTAGCTGCTCATCTGGATAAAGCTTCCTGCTCATCCTTGGACATCACCTTTGAATGTGGGGGAGTCATTTAAAAATGTGAGTAGTGATTTCATTTTAGTGTACATCGTATTTTTTCTCTGTGTTATGCATTTGAAAGCTATGAACACTTGAGATAAAAAAATTGTTCAGATTTTGTGCATTACCTATCTATAGACACTTAATGCTGCAGTAATAGTAATAAAAAGATGTTGATAGCAATAATGAAAGAAGTGAACCTAATAACAATAAAATATAGGAACAGAAGATAGTGAGGTACCAGTTGTCATTTGAGTCAAATAGTGATAAATATTTCATGGGAAGGAAAACTTAGAGGTAAAACATTAAATCAGTCCAGTGACCTTTCTAGTTCTCAGATGTAGAGATAATCTGTAAGAGTCTGATGTCCTGTTCAATATTCAAGGGTTTCAAGGTAAGAAATGCTGATAATCCAAACCAACCAGTAATGAAAAGCAGTGTGAAAAGTCTAACAGGAATTTACTAGTCGGACCCAATTTTGACAATCATCTCAGGAAAGGCTGATTGTAGAAATATGTCAAATCCGTGCCCTGAGAAGGCAAACCCTTAGCCGATACGCAAACTAACTTAATGAAATGAAGAAATGAACTTATTGAAAACCTGCTGAGGTAAACTATTACAGGGCTTTTTTTTTTTTCTTTTTTTTTTTTTTTAACTTGGTTGCAGGAAAAGAAGCAATTACTTTTCTCAAAAATATTAATTACTGGAAATGATTTGTTCATTCCTAGTAGAAAGAGAGAAATGTGTTCTTTAGAGTGTGCATCTCTCACTGACTTCCAAGGGGCCATCTGGGTCAAATTTATCCTTAAGTAACAAAATGACTTCCAACTTTAAGCTTCCCCTTCTACCTCTCATGGTTCATTTGAAGGTGTGCACTGATGCATTGCAGTTTTGTAGCAAACTCTAAGGCACTCTCCATGGCACCAGAGTAATATCCTCAGTGGAAACTTACTGAAAGGATTGCTACTTGAAGGATGGCCATGAGGCTTTGGAACTAGGTTTTATGAAGTTGATGAACATTCACTGAGGATTAGGCTGTACTCATCAAACAATCTCACTTTTTCTTCAAATTAAAGAGAGTGCTGCCATTTCCTTCCTTCTAAATCTAAGTGTTCACAGCAAAAAGAATGTTATAAATGTGCTTCCCTCCTCTCCTGCACTGCTCAAGCAACCTTATTTGATTTCTGACTTCAGATTTTTTCTTATTTATTTTCTAAATCTATATGCCAAACAACATGTTCCATTATGTAAGAAGCTTGAAATAAATTTGTTGAAATGTTGGTGTTTCCAAGGGAATCTGTAGTACAATGGAATTGATCAAGTCAGTGAATAAAAGGGACGGCTTTGCTGTTTAGTTATGGAATGGCAATGTCTGCAGTGTGGGTGATTTTGACTCTCTGAAGCAATTCTCCTGTGCCAGTTCACAGAGGTGCTGTGCCCTCCTCCTTTCCCTGGCAGATAGGGAAGAGCCTGGGTTAGATCCCAGTGAGCATAAATCAGCCTTCCTCCAAAACTCATTGGAACAAAGCCAGTCTCTAATAGATCAGTACCTGATCCCACCGACTATTATTTGACAATGAACCCCTGCCTCCACGGAAAATTTCAGCTTAGTCAGTATGTGATAACCTGAATTACAGTAAGCAGGCTGTCGGATCTACTACCTTTTGTCTAATATCCACGAAGATTTATATCTCAAATGAGATACTACAACTTAGTGCACAAATGAGAATTGCTGCTAAAGCAATGCCTCAGGGTATGTAAGCTCTGCAACTATTTTACTTTGTCTTTAAAGCCAAAAAAACCCAGTGTGGATTGAGTTTTTAGAGTGCCCAGAATTTCACCAAATGTCCCTTGATGTAGGAAGCATCATCCATTCTTTACAGTTCATTTCC
Source organism: Lycocorax pyrrhopterus obiensis (assembly GCA_014706295.1). Classification (NCBI taxonomy): domain Eukaryota; kingdom Metazoa; phylum Chordata; class Aves; order Passeriformes; family Paradisaeidae; genus Lycocorax; species Lycocorax pyrrhopterus. Next base: position 5,205,219 of record JACSVZ010000014.1, read on the forward strand.
TATGAACTGAAAAGATTCCAGGAACATGAAAATGGGCATGAATTTGTAGACAGATGTAAGATAGATATGGAAGATAAATTTGCTTCCACATACTAGACTGTGACTGACAGTTTCTCTAGTCACTTATTTGCGGCAAGTCAATGGTTATAGCAAATCTTCTCTTGACAAGATCTGGCACCAGCTGCCTGTGGGTCTCAAACACATCACACAATAGCTCTGGCAGAACCCATGGCTGTAACATGCTGTCTGCAAGAGACTCTCTCCATCAACATTAGCCATGCATAGTTTCTTCTCCTAACTCTTCGTCCTCGAAAGAGCTATGACCTCCAAGCAAGAAATTCCCTCTGCTCCATTTATTTGAGTTCTCTTAGCTAATAATGGAGAATGTAGTGATCCATAGCCCTCAAAATGGACATAGAGAAGCAAGCCAAAAAGATTGGTCCTAGAATTCATACATTTATTTTAGCAGTGCATGGGGAACCTAAGACACCTTTCATTAAAGTTAATGGAAGTGCTTCCTTCGACTTTGGCGAGAACTGGAGCACATTTTTAGGGAGAAGGGAAAGCTCTGATTTCAGAGTCTCCCATGCAAGAGATAAAGGTGTTTAAGGTTAAGCAATATGACCAGAGACTCATTGTGATCAACAGAGATTAGACTTTGCCTGCTTCGATTGTTCAAAAGCTGATAGATATGATTCCTAAGCTGTCCGAATGATTCACCCCACTTCAAGTATCTATGATGTTAATAATTATCTTAGGATCTCTTCAAATCACATGGAGAAAAATTGGTTCTATTAAAGACCTACATTGTGAATTAATTTGGCACGAGAAGTACCTATTTCCCTCCAATGGTATTAAAACCAGTGTAGATAACCAGTTTAGAATATAAACACATTTAGTGTGATGGCTTCCCTTGTACATTGTATCTGAAAGCACACATTATGGGAGCACTAATGGTAGGAAGCTAGCCATCACCTTAAGACTCTGAAAACTATGTCATCAAAGCAATAGTGAAAGAAAAGAGAAAAACATTAATCTATGTGTTCATATGGATCTGATTGAGCCATTTCAGAGTATTATAATTCATGATTATGAAAAAGTAAATATTCTCTAATTTTATAAATTGCTGCAAAACACCTACAAGCTTTTTTCCAACTTTTTTTTTAGAAAGAGACCTTTGCCAAGATATACCACTCTTTTCTAAGCAATGTGTTATCTCAGAGTTTTCTATAACTGCTGCTTTCTCATTTCCAGTACCCAAACTTCCCAATTTATCCACAAGACAGGCAGTGTGTTGCTCCAGCAATTTCACCATGACTCTTTTCCTGAGAGACCACTTTTTGGTGTGATATTAGTTAGTTCAATCACCATTGCCTGTGCCTTTGCTACTGAATCAGTAAAGAGCGTCAATCACTGCCACTCATGATACTTACATCAGTGTTATGGAAAATTAACATTTTGACACTGAACTAAAAATCAGAAACCTTCATCCCACAGACTACTACACAGTCATCAGGTTGGTACTTGATTGCTTGCAGATACGGAATTTTGGAAGTAAGTGGGATCCTAATAAATTTTGCAGGACATTACAGTTGTTTCACTTTTTGACTTATTCATGAAGTACAAGTCCTAGCTTCCTAAATTTGAATTTCCCTATGCCAAAGGTATGCTTGCAGTTTATCAAAATGATAATGACTTCTATGGACCACTGAGTGTCACAAATTGTCTGCCTGTGCTTTTTCAGTTCTGATGCCCAAAACTCTTCTTTCTTTTAACTGAGACTCTTAAAACACTCTGGTACAAAGTCTGGCCAGAAACCTACTATGGACAATAGGGTTTTTCCCATAAATTTTAGTGAATGTTAGATCAGTCAGACATGATGGGAATCATTTATCTCTTGGCTTCTACAGCTAGACTGCAGTCTTAATTTGCCATATAGTATCATTCTTTAAACACCAGGAAGAAACAGTTATTTGCAGATAGTTTTTTTTCCATTCTTAATTTAAATCTAATAAAGGTAGGATGAAGAAACTTCTGAACATGCTTATAAGTCTTTACTGATCATAAAGCAGGGCTTAGATGATTAGTTTACCTTAGGATTTAGACTTTTAAAAATATATGCGACAAATGCCTACCTCACTGTCACACAGGATATTTTCCTCCTCAGGGCCGAAGTAATGTAAAATTACGACTGAAAATGTAAAATGCCAAATAAACCTAGGTTTTACACAATCAAGAACATTAAAGATTTAAATAATTTGCTAGGTCATTTGCATCCTTTTATTTTGAGACACATTTTAAGTGTTTATAAAAGACAAATTTATTTAATAGATTATTATCCAATAATAGCTGTTAATAGCATTTCTGTGTCTTAATAATCTGTTATCCAACATCTGCCAGGTGTTTAATGAAGTCAATGACAATGATACTCCATTTCTAACTCTTCTACCCTAATCTTGTCCCTACAGTTTCTTGGTGTTTTTCAGATGTACATTCAACTGTGTAATATCAATTATGGCCTATTCTTTCCCCAAAGTAGAAGATGTGTGTCTTTTTCTTGACCTTTGGCTTAAGCTTTCTGTTTTCTTGATTTTTTAAATTTTCTAGAAAGTTGTGGAGAACATCATATGAGATATGACCATTTAAGTATTTAGTTCCTATGGTTTTGGTTGGTTTTGGTTGTGTTGGTATTCTTTTTGTAACCTGATTCCCTTTATCTAATTAACATATCACCATTTAATCTCAAGCCTCACTGCACTGACTCTGTAGATGCCAACAAATTTTGTTAGAATCAGAAACAGTGAGACAAAATGGTTAACTCTTTTGAAAATGTCATTTTAGATCTTGTAGTTAAGATTAGTGTAACACCAAGGCCTGGGAGTTATAAAAGTCAGGAATTTTCCTGTACCATCTCAAGCAAATTTAGGGACATATTTTTACAAACTAGCTCAATTTCCAAACGTTATCTGATATGTGATATAAAACTCTCTTCCTGGCGTCTCTCAAATTGCACTGACCATTGCAGGGAATTAATGTCTACTCCTGAAAACAAAGCTTTGCAGACAAAGTACACAGATCTCTTCCCAATATCTTCTCTGCGATATAGCATTAAAACCCAAACACCAAATATTGTCTCCAGCAGAAATTCTGGTCTGGTTCATTTAACCCTATAACTTCCCCTATATATATGATACTTTTGAGGGAAAGATAAACATGTAATAAAGCTAGATTTAACCAGGATTGAATGTACCAGACATCCCATGGCAATGAGTAGCAGGGCATGAGAAATCCCACTGAAATCCACAGAGATTGCCTAGAAGAGGTTTGTATGGAGAGGATTCAACTGTCCATAGTGAGAAGAATGAAGGGGATAAATACAGAAGGATAGGACTGAAGGATGGGAAAGAATAATTTATTGCAGTATCATTTTACATTAGAAATCACGGAAGTATTGCACTTTTATTACTTGGTGGCAGGGAGTTTACATCAAAAAACAGTAGATAATGATAGGACAACGAGGAATAGTTATTAAAAAAAGAGAAGAGATTTAGATTGGATTTTGGGAGTAAATGTGAGGATGACGATGCCCTGGCACAGGTTGCCCAGAGAAGCTATGAATGTCCCATCCCTGGAAGTGTTCAAGGCCAGGTTGGATGGGGCTCTGAGTAGCCCGGGTTAGTGAAAGGTGTCCCTGCCCATGGTGGGGGAGTTGGCTGGAGAATACCAATTGTCTTTGATATTTCAGGTTCCCTCCAAACTGATCATTTCTATGATACTGTGAGAAAAAGGAAACATATTGGTTTTGAGTTAGAAGAAAATCCATGTGCTGGTCAGGGGGATGAAGGTGGTGTGAGAGGGAAGGGTTGTAGGAACACAGACAAATCTCTGGCTCTGCAATGTATTTTATTAAACAGGAACCTTTAAAATAGGTATCTTACAAAATTATGTAAAGAAAAAGAGAGAGGGCTAAGAGGAAAAGTCTTCAGGGGTTAAAAAAAATCTGCTTAAGATATGTCCCATTAAGTGTGCTCCTTCTCCTTCAGCAGCCGGGATCAACAGTGAATGTTCCCTGTATACAGCCAGCGAGAAACAGTCTAGTAGTGCTGCTTGATCATTTCTGTTGGCTTTTAAAATGGAAATGGGGGACATCTGTACTATTGTATCAGGTTCAAACAAAGCTGTTTAGGAAGCACAGAAAAAGAACCACACAGGTTATGTCATACTCAGCTTTCTCTTGTTTAAAGACTCGCTGTCACATAGCTCTGAAAAGCAAATATGATTCTCATTAGAAACATACACAATACAGAAGGGAAAAAAAGGCCCACAAATCCTAAGCGGAGCTTATTCATCCAAGGAGCTGCTAGTTGGCAAAGGGTCAGGATGCCGTGGAACACAGAGCCTGCAGATTTATGAGAAGAACAAAAAAAAAAAAAGTCTATTTGTTTCTGCAAACCTGGTTAGACAAGTTAGAAGAGCCTCTAGGGAGTTCCAGCTTGCCTGTCCAGCACCTACAGAACAAATAACTGACATTTTTCCCTGACCTTGCCAGTGGTACAGGTTATTTTAACAAGGCTAAACCTGGGAAAAAGGAAAAAGTCTCTAATGTATTAAGTACAAACATGCTAAACTCAACATCAGGAATGCAGGTCTGTTTACAATGTGCCTCAGAGACTCAAGGAACATCAAAATGGACATGAATATGTAGATTATTTTGTTTTTGAGCAAGCTGTGACCAATGTAAAAAAAAAAAAAATCCCATTTGCCATTAATACGTACATTATTCTATACATTCTCTAGAGATAAATCAGAACTAAGTAAAAAAAAAGAAACAAGAAAAAAAAAAGAATGTAAGGCTTTGGCAGGGGAAAAGACACTTGTGAAGATATCAAAGTGCTTACATAGCACTACAACTTTTGAAAAATAATGAAAACAATAACAGCAATGAAATGTGAACAGTGTGGAGCTCACATCTAACATTTGAAGTCAGATGTAAAAGGACAAAGACTGTTGGTAGTATGAAGATGCATGAAAGAATCCATGCATGACAATAAGTACAAAGACGACGAGCAAATTATGAAGAACAATGTTGAGCTTCCTTAAAAGAACAGGGAATAAAAATTAAGTTTTATGCTTTCTATCATTAGCATGAAGGGTGGAAGAAAGAAATTAATATTTAAGCATGGAGAAGTAAAACAACTGAATGCAAAATTACCTAAACTAGCTAAAAAATTAGCTAAATTAGCTAAACTGATGGAACCCTCCTTAACTAAAAACCGGAACTACGCTAAACCATGACAACTGATAAAATAGATTGAAGAATTCTTTGTATTCTTTATTTGCTGCTGTGATTTTCAAAGTCACTCTATAAATAATTAAACTTTATTAAAAGAGGTAGGTGGATAACCCCTTTGTACTCTTTTCAAACTATCATTTCATGTGTTTAGCTACACACAAATGAATTTTCTTGAGAAAAATATTTCAGGAATCAAAAATTAGTAACTGCCAGAGTTCAGGTAACCCTTTCAAATGTAATTTTAACTTTGCATCCTGATGTGTTATTAACCTTGTGTGTTATGACACAACCTTCGATTAAGTAGTCATGCACATAGTTTTTGCCACGTTTCCTCCCCTCAGGAACCCCATTCCTTTTAGTGGCTGGGGTAAACAATATATATTCAACAGGACATTTTCACAGTTCCATTTCTTTGTTTCTTGGTGCTCATGGTGGTTCTGTGCACAAGCCAAGAAACACACTGCGACAGGAGAGCTTCAGTCCAGCTAAGCAACTGATTCTGCGATATCACCAATATACACAACTTAATGCTTTTGCTTTGACTAGATCCTGAAGGAATCAGGTCAGAATCTTTCTGGTTAAATTTACAATAATTCATGAATTTCAGATGTTATTTTGAATTTCCTAGGCTACCCTGTGGCTGGCAGATGTGTGTATATGCCTTTTTTTTTTTTTTCAAGAATAGTTTCTGTTCTTTGCCAAACTTTAGCAAAAAACCTAAAAATTTTGGTAAGGCTATGGACCCTGGAAAAATACAAAATACGAAAAATATAAATACAATGCAGTGGTTTCACAAAAATAAAAAGAAGCAAAAAAAAAAAGAAAAAAAGTGTGTTTCTTCTAACCTTGTCTGCAGACATTTCTCAGGGTATTAAAAATATTCAGACATTGTTGGAATGAGCTGAACAAGATTCTCCAGGGCTACAAAATATTTCAAATCTGGAAGCTGTGGCACAAATGCCCTTTGACACCAGGTAATGACAGGTTAACATTCTCATCTCTTACTCTGCTGTCAAAGAAAATTAACCATTTGCTGAAAGAGAAGGAAAGAGAAAGTTTTCATTTTAAGTTTTCCTTATTCTCGCCCAAGGAATATTAATGAAGTAACTCTGTAGGGATCCATTTAAATTGTCAAATATTTTCAGTTCCTGAGTTTGCTCCTTGTTCCTTAATTATTCTCATGTTAGTTTGTTAACAGGCTCTTTCTCCAGGACTAAGCCAGTAGTTTTCCTTTGGGGTGAAATCCTGATACAGTTCTGGGGACAATTCATGCCTGTGGGCAGGAGGTGTGAGGCTGTGCCATGCATCCTGTTCCCCACTTGCACAGGTGTTGCAGTCCCTGTTCCATCCTGCCTGGCACCATTAAGAGCTCCACATGTCCTCCGCTAGCCAGAAATGCGATATAGACCCTTGACCTTATCACATCAGGTGCTCATATCAGTCACTCACATGAGCACAACACTAATGTTGTTTCAGGCACTTTAAATCTTAAAAATTAAAATTGGAATTTTTTTTTAAAAAAAAAAAAGGAAAAGAAAAGGGCAAATAAAAAGCCTTAAGAAAGCCAAACCAGATTCTAAGAAGCATAACTGAGGCTTTTAGTAGAAGACAGCTGTACAGAGAAATGTGTGTGCAAGCCTGTCTGCAGCATTTGGCCTCTACATTTGGGAGGGCATCTTTAGAATTGTAGCATTGTAGCTATAGCCTTGAATCTTTCAAACTGCATTTCTCATACTGAATTCTCTGAGTAGTTGGACTGAATTCAGTTCTCAGTGTAAATTAGAGCAGCCTCACTTGATGTTGAAATCATGGCTGCTCTTAATGACATACTTGTAAATTATATGTTTTTTTCACAGCAGACAGAAAAGATTTTGTATAGCTTAAACCTGGACCATCTGACAGGCCAAACATTCTCTTGTCTTTTAAAGTAAACTATCCAGATGAGCTGTCATCCTTGGGTAAAGAACATATGGGACCAGAGTATGGGCAGCACTTTTTTGTAGATCGGTAAAAGCTGATGTTCTTGGGCCGACTATGGGAAACCCACAAAAGGGACAAGTCCAATATCATGCCTGTGGGAAACATCAACAAGGGCATTCTCACTGATTTCAGCTGTCAAATTCATGATGGTTGGGACACAGACTGCACATGGCTTTCTAAAGTCTCTAAGAACTGATCAGCTAAAGGTGAGAGACGTATCTCAGCCCCTGACAGCCAGGCCACTGAACAAACTGCTAACACATACAGGGAACAGAAAAACACGCCTGAAAATTGGGTTGCTGTGGTCCACAGTCTTGGGAATTTAAAATTTAGGTAGGACTGAATTTAACTAATATAAGAAATATTAATGTGACATATACAGGTATATGGCACAAATACTAAGCGGCCTATCAACCTGAGTATTCCGTTTGGGTGCTTAGAGGGTAGACAACTCCTGGGCTGGATGAATTTCCCTGTACAGATACCTGAATCTCAGCATTAATGTCAAAAAGTTTAGAATTTGTAAGTTCCTGAGTTCAGTGCCTCAACTAAGTAACTTAAACTGCAGACACTAATCCATTCCTAAATTTCTGTATTACTAGACATGGACATTAAGATATCATGGATCAGGTCTTATTAAAATTATAAAAGCCTCAGTAAAGAAATTTCAATAATGCAATGCTAACATAATTTCTTTTTTTTTTTTTTTAATTAAGACACAGGATCTAATCCTCTTCTTAACCACAGCAGCTTGAAACACATTTTGATTTTTTTTTCATTTGTTTGGTTTAGTTACAATTGAATTTGCATATAATCAAATCACTCTACGAGTCTTTAAAAATGTAAACACAACCAATGAAATCTCATTACTTATATCATCACAAAATGAAGAATTGGCGGCATAGTAGCAAACATGAGATAAATGTGAATATTCAGAATTCTCACTAGGTGCACAAGTACATACAAAGCAGCTTTTAGGAGTATAATTTATGTGTGGAAGCACCCATTTGTCATATATAACCATCAGGCAGGAGGAATATGGAAATACCTTTTTGTGAGATGCATATTTCATATTTCAAAACAACTTTATGCTCTTTGTTTGTTTGTTTTTTTAACTTGTTGACAATATCAGCTCTGTTTGAAGGACTTGCCTTTCACAGCCTCTTTAGTGCAAAAGGGATGATCCAGCCTGTGTTGTGTTGTTTTTTAGAGAGAGAGAGAGAGAGAGAGAGAGAGAGAGAGAGGGAGAGGAAGGGGAAGTTGATAGGACCAATTTTCTAAATGTTTGTGACTCAAAACTGTAACAGAAATTAAAAAGAACTACAATTCCCATCACCTGAAGAACAAAAAGCAGAAGACTACCTGAAGAAGAAAGAAGAAAAACTGGTTTGTAAAACAAGATAACGAGAAAGCTTTTGCAGATTAGGCACAATGGTCAAAGGAATGGAGTTACGTGGTAAACAGATATTAAAGACTTGTGGTCTTACAAACCACTTAGCACTTTGAAATAATGTAATGAATAATGGATAGCTAAGACATTGAAAGCATGACCCTAGAAGCTTTTAAGCGCATTCCTTAGTGTATATCTCAGAGTAACACTGCGAGATTCCATAGGAGGGTTCGATGTGCACACGCTGGACATGGTGATTCAGCCCGGAACCTCAATTCTATTTTCTGTCAGATGCTTTCCATAAACTTTGTGTCTCTTTTCTTCCTGGCCAAATGGCTGCTGGCTGCATCTCTCTGTCATGATTCCTTCAGAGCGTTAGGGATCAGGACGAGGTGAATAGTCACCTATAGTGCCGTTTATGAAATAGCAGCTCAAGATGCCATCGTCCAACGTGCAAGTCATTTCCTGTTTCCCTGTCTTTCAATAGCAGTCCTTTGGAAGATAGGAAAGACAGTATGTGTTTGACTATCAGAGATCTGAGCCAAAATATTTGTTCATGAAGCAATTGAATGACTGGAAGACAAAGATAATTTTCTTATTATTAATACTAACAGCTTAGCTCAAAGTACTTGCACATCTCCAGTATGCAGTCAGTTTATTGAATTTTTTTTTTTTTATTCTTTCTGACATGTGGTTATTTAATCTTCTGCCAACACAATCTACCAAACAGATTTTTCCTTGCTATGCCCATGAAGCTTTTGTACTATTGATGTTTTCACAGTGAACAGTGTATGTGTGTCAAATTATAGCTATTGATCTTTGTTTGTTTCTTAATGTGTGTAGTTGTTTAGATAGCATTATCGTTTGTCTGATTGTGGTTGTATAAATAAAAGAAGGAGAGTAAAGAAGGAAAAAACCTTGCCATTTTTATTTCGTTTATAAATTTCACTGTTGAAGGTAGCATGTTTATTTGAATTGAAAATGTACTGAAATAAATATTTCTTTAGACAGGAGTTATCTTTTTTCTTCTTAGTAACAAGTGGAAGTAATAGGGCATGCAATCTTAAGAGAAAAAATAAAACTAAACCAAACAAAAAGAGCCTCTTTCATTTTTCTATGAATCTTTTTATAACTGTTTTTTGTCACAATTCCTTTTGTCTTGGATGCTGCTGTTCAAGAAATCCCAATAAAATTCCACCTTTAAATGAATTCTGTCAACCAGTTAACAAATAAAATAATAAAAAAAACCCCAAACTATTCCTCATGAGTGATGCTGTTATCAGTATAGTGAAAAGCAAGTATTTTTCTACTGGTTTAGTTTTCTCTCTCCCATTTTGCAGCTATTAGGTTTCTTCTGTAACTTATGGTGAGAAAGAAACGAATGTGGGGAACTCGATTCACTAGTTAGAACAGTGGACGTGGAACTAGAGAATATAGCATTTTTTCTACTTTTGCAATCATCTGAAGTGCCAGCTCCAACAAGACTTGTCAGCCTGCTCCATATCCAGTTATATTCTTGTTTTATATTTGCCTTCCATGTTCAAAACCAGACAGTCCTGGCTTACTTTCGATGACACACATGAAACTTCATGGAAGGCAAGGCAATAATAACCTTAATAATATTGTTTAATACCTCCCAGGAACACTTAGTACCTTCCAGGACTAAAAATGATCTTTTGTAACAGCCTGGGAGAGCAGGTGATTAGATACTGCTGCTTATAGGGTGAATCTTGTCTCTTTTTCTAACCTAACCCCTTTTTCTTACTCTTTCTCAAAGCCAAGCAACTAAACAAACCCTGAGACAATAACTAATTATATTTTTGATAACTTCATTAAAAAAATGAAATGTTTTTGGACTGCTAGTAGAAGAGGCCTTTTTTCCACCAGATTAAAAATCTTCCAAGAGACTCCTGCTCTTTATGACCTTTACACTACTGAACTATAGCAAGGGAGCCAATTAATGACAATTGTGTTGATGGCTTGAAAGATTTTAATTGTTTTCTAGGAGCTGTACTGAGATCATTCTCAAACTAACTTTTATTTTTCAAAAGCTTAAAAACAATGTAATGTAAAAGTTCTGTAGGAAGAGATCTTAGGAACAAAATCTGCCTGAGTTTGGGAATAAAATCTGATTTCTAATGTGTAATATGCTGGCTTTCATGAAGAGAAACTATTGAAGCTTGTGTGAAAACAGAAGCCTGTGCGTGTTTTGTGATATTGCAGAGAACATTTCCACAGCCATTCTACTTCCTGTCCAAAATTCATGATGGAAATTATTAAACTTTGTACAAGAAAAAAGTGCATTTTATTTTGCCAGTGTTGGCTGAGATGATCACTCCTAAACTGACATCATATGACAAGAAGCTTTCAGCAAATAAATGCGCATTGCTCAGATAGCATTTTGAATACTTTCCTGATGAAAGCAGAATGATGAAACCGAGGGACTATGCAGATATCAAAGACCTGCAGAACAGAGAGAGCGGGTTTGCACTCTAGCAATAAAAAACAATCTTAATGACAAAGAGTAACAGCACATGTCCAATATCCTCTAACACAAAACTTCAAGTGCAGCACAATCCAATCTAGGCCTAAACCCACAAAGAGAAGAGAAATAATAACTTTTGCTTGAAGCTGTTTCCCCTCTGACTCTGTTTTTGCCACTTACCTTCCCTACAGGCTCTTAAAGGAGCTCTGCCCATGTATTTTTAATTTAATTTTTTTTTAGGTAAAAGGGAGTTGTACTCTGAGTGGGATTCAGTCTGAAAATAATAATTTTTAATGCAGTGAGAAAGACTTTTTTTTATTAAATGGCTGTTAGTTTCTGCATTTTCTTTGATTTTTTTAAGTTATTGAGGTAACACATACTCTGTACAATATAATCTTTTATAGGAACCAAATTCCTGTACCTTTATTTCCTTCATCCATCATGGAAGTGGGTGCAACTAATCTCCCTAATAAATTAATTCCTTAGAAAAAAAAAAAATACAACAACAAAACAACACAACAAAACCAACCAAAAAAAAAAATCCCAAAACCCAAAAGCCCCCCATCAAAAAACACAAAAAAGAAATCCCTCTTCTCAATTTAGATTGAATTATTATTAACCAGTGAGAACTCAAATTCCTTTAAACTAGTGGAGTTGCCTTTATTTCCAAGCAATAAAGCAAGTGCATTTTCTAATCAGAATTGTCTAGTATAGAACTTCATTGAGTTTATCTAGACACAACATGAATTCTTAGCAGTTGTTTTAAAGAAAATCTTTCCTATTTACCAGTGGCAAAGTTATGCTATCAGCTTCTCACCTTCTGCCCACACAGAAAAATCTGTGTACCTGAAAAAAATGTGAGAAATAGCTCCTGAAAATACCAAAACCTGAAAAAAATGGGAAAAAACCCACCCTGAAATGCAATGATTAAACCCTGCTTTGATCCTCCTTCATGCCTTGTACTGTTCCTGTTCAAATCAGATGACATTTTCTAAAGGACTGAGGTCTGACCTCACCTTTTCCCCTCAGTAGTGTTTCTCTTTGCCTTTTTGCATTTTTCCTTTTTTTCCTTTTCCTTTTCCATTCCCTCCTCTTCATATCTCAGCCTGAAGCAAGGTCACAATGAGAAGAGAAATTGTTTAGGAGCCAAATATCTGCCACCAGGTAAAAAGAACTGTTTGTCTTTGGAGGTGACAGATTGATGGAGTATAAAAAGGATGCGTAAGTCATGATTGTGACGAAAACAAACACGATAGAAATTAGAGAAAGAAAAAGATATTATGAGTGCTGAAAGACAAAGCAAATGTCCTACTCTAATCAAATAGTTTCATTATCTCAGGCTTTTGTAATGCACTTAGTTATACATTCCTTCCTCTAGGGTTGAAAATTAAGTATCAAGTGACCACACATTGGAACAGCTTGTCCAGAGAGGGTGTGGTGTCTCCCTCCTCAGAGATATTCCAGAACCATCTGGACACAATCCTGTGCAATAAGTTTTGGGATGGCCCTGCTTGAGCAGGGAGGTTGGACCAGATCAGCCACTCTGGTCCCTTCCAACCTGACCTGTCCTGGGATTCTGTGTAATGTAAACAAAAACTGTCCTAATCTACCACTGTATTCACAGTGAAGATGTGACTCAAGGCAACAAATTGCAGTTTAATTGAAGAAATACTTAGGAAATGAACCAGGTCTCCATTGCCACAAATTGTCTGTAACTTTTCATTTTATGAGTCAAAAAAAAAACCAAAAAAAAAAACCCCCAAAATCAGACAAAACAGCAAAAACAGACACCGAATAAAATTAAAATTCCCTATGGTTTTATTATTTTAAAATGTACACTTCAATTTATCTACTTGATTTCAGTGCTGCAACTCAGGAAACTGGTTTTAAGTGTGTTTTCTGAGATCTCAAGAGTAGTCAGAAGTCTGGAAAACTTGACAAGTGTGGAAACATACAGACATTTTTAGTCAAAGAAACAGAAGGATGAGTGAGAGATGTGAACTTTTTCAGCCATTCTGAAGGCAGTGCCACAGAGGAAGAGAATTCTGCATTATGGATAAGGACAATTCCATTCAGCAACTGAAAGAAGACGGAGCAAAAGCAACAGGAATGACTTACTAACAGTGAAGACATGGAAACATAGGCAAGGGCTGTATGGAAATTATTTTGAAGAGTGTGGACAGTGGGTCATAGACAACAGAAAAAAAACCTCTCCCATCTCAAGGTGATCAGGTAGACTCTGTCTGTCCCTTTCACCCTTAATTTGAGGGTTATTTTTATTATTTTTTATTATTATGGTTATTATTTCTGTAGTTCTGTCATTGTCTCAAAATTTGTACATAGAGCTGAACATATTTAAAGCTGCTGTATCATATCACAAGCAGTTCCATGTTAGAAAAATATATTAAATTTATACTAAACTATAGAAATATCTTCAAAAAAATTTGGACATTCCATTCCCAATGTCTAATGAAAGTGTATGTGGCAAGCATTGGCTTGAATATTTAAATCTGAATTTACAGATGATTTGAAATACTCATCTCCACACTGCATTAACCACAAAAATATTGAAGCAGTTCAAAGTAATGAGGGAGGAAGATATATATTCACAGATATTATTTTTAATGATAAACACCTTGTCTATGTGTCAAATATGTTTATTTGTGCAAGTGTCAAATCTAAAAGAATGGATGTACTTCTTAAAGGGCCCCAGAAAACTACGGTATAGAATTGACAATGGATTTAAGACCAGTATTCTGGATGCAAAACAGTGAGGATTTGAAAACTGGATCAATGTCCAAATTCTTTTGAGTCCTCTCCAGTTAAAACATTCAGAAACATTTATTGTTTGATTTATTGTGTGGCAGGAGCCATTTGCTTGAGAGAGAGATAATTATATTGCCTTACAAGGAAGTCCTTCCCTTCACCCAAGTCCAGCTTCAGAGGGGACTCTTTCATATGCCCCCTCAGATGAAGAGTTAGCCACATCCCTTACTGTGGTTTAAAAATCTTAAAAAGAAATTGTGTAAACATTTTCCAGCCCCATGCAGCTGGAGCCCTGAAGCACTGAGCTACAAGCAGTGGTGGAGTGCTGTGCTGTGTTTTTGCAAGTACAAGACAGAAAATCTATGTAATTACCTCTGAAGCAGAAGAAGCTGTGCAGCCTGACAGAACAGCATGTGTAGGAAGCACTTTGTCAGGTCTCTGCTGACTAATTTCCCACTCTACACAGGGTTTTTTTTTCCCCTTGTAGTCTTTCAGGATTAACCCTCTCTGTGTCCGTATTTTCTCTGTCTACCCTGGTGTGAGAGTAGAGAAGTAGATTCAGAGTAGAAATTGAGGTTTTTGGACCAAGTCCAGTGAGTGCCTGCCGTTTAAATAAGGAGCCATGAAGATAGCTGATGGAAAAGAGAGGGAGGAAAGGGTACACAGTATCTAGAGGTGGGATTTGCTGTTTAAAACAACCCATGCAGCTTTGCCTCTTCCATCATGAGTTTTAAAATGAATGTGTTAAGGCAGTGTTTGCTCATGCAGAATTCAGCTCACCTTGAAAACAAAAAAGTTTTCTGAGTCTCAGTCTTTAAGTGACACTGGAAAATATATACTGCCATTTCCAAAGATTTAGGAACATAAGCAACAAAACTTGAACAAATCTTATCAACTGCTTAGTCCAGTTCCCTGCTATTGCGGATCTTGTTTTTTTTTAAGTTTTGCACATGAAGGTATGAAGTTCCATCTTCAAGTTCTTTCCTGTACTGCTTGTTTTTTTAAAGTTGCTCCAGAAACTGTATCCCCCAATAGTTTTAAAACCTTTCCTCATTTCCAACCTGGAGGTACTTGCGGTTATGTATACCCATTGCTCCTTTGTCTGTAAAAGTTTTGAATGTCACAAGTGAGAAAGTTGTTTTGTGTGAGTAATGTGGTGGGGGACTCTATGGAAATAAAGAAGTAAAACCATCCATCAACCATAGGTTAGCTTACTCCAAAGACTCTATATCGTCACTTAGTTTCCATTGGGACCCTGGGTTCAGAACTGGATTCATAGAATTTGAGGCTAGAAAAGGTCACTTTAATCTCCATTCTGACCTCCTGCAGAACACAGGCTGTAGATCACTCGCTAGGTCCTGAATGAACCCTGTGTCGTGTAATCACTTACTGAATTCAGTGACACTAAGCACAGCCTTTTTTCCTTTTATTCAGTCCAGTCTTTTCTCTTTCTGGGTTGTTTGCTTTTTTTTTTTTCCCTTCTAGCATTTGTCTAAAGACATTTTTCTATGTAATATGATTCCTTAAGATGTATCCCTCCTTTTCGATTCTCACCGAACATCTGAGCCAGAGCACATTGAAAATCAATTTTTTTTCCTGTGCAAATATGTACTGTGCATCTTTTCCTCATACATTTATTTATTTATTTCTAAGGTTTGAGAAAAAGAATAACCTTAGAAGCCTGACTCAACTGGAGAAAGGATTGCATTGTGTTAATTCTTCTATGATTCATAGACACCTTTATTTAATACCATAACCCTGTCTGCACTGACTCAATACCCTGACTTGTTTCTAATAAAACAGGTCCTCCCTCTCTCCCTCTCTCCCTCTCTCCCTTCCTTCCTTCCTTCCTTCCTTCCTTCCTTCCTTCCTTCCTTCCTTCCTTCCTTCCTTCCTTCCCTCCCTCCCTCCTTCCTTCCTTCCTTCCCTCCCTCCCTCCTCCTTCCTTCCTTCCTTCCTTCCTTCCTTCCTTCCTTCCTTCCTTCCTTCCTCCCTTCCTTCCCTCCTTCCTTCCTTCCTTCCTTCCCTCTCCCCACCCCTCCCTTTCTTTTTTCCCCTTCTCTCTGAGCTGCAGCAACCAGATACTTGAGGCCAGTAACTTCAGCTGAAGAACATAAATACTATTTCTCCAACACCAAGCAAAACAATTTCCTGACTTTCACAGAATTTTGGTGAGTCCTGGAGGGAATACCAAGTTGGTAAAAATACATCTGTTAGAAAGAAACAAAGTTGGCCTCCTCTGAAGAAAGGGAGATTTTGTTGTGCTGCTATGCTATGTAATCATATTTAACCCTTTTCTTGTTGTGCTACTGGCTATGCTGAAGTAATGAAATGTACTTGGCAGCTAGGTTATTTCAAACCTTAATTGTTGTGTGCTATTTTGAAATACCGTAGGTAACAATTATATTCTGATTTTCTCAAAAAAACCTGGGGTTTCTTATTACCAGTAGGGTTTCTGGAAATGTTATTCTTGCCAAATGAACACTATGCAGGAAGAAATTTAGCGCAGCATAAATGAAAATTAAATTTCAAAATTTTAGAGTGTTTAAATTTGTGGTGAGAGAAATGGGATGGTTCTAGGCAGTCCAGGCACACATACCACATTGGATTCATCATACAAACCCATTTCAAGAAAGGACCACCAGCAATATTAGATAACTATTTAAATTTTGCACTAGCTTGTGCCTCTCAATTCAGCTAAAGCTGTGATTTTTTTTCTGGGGACAGCAATAACAGACAAATTGAAAAGATGTGAGGAAATGTGATCAGAGGAAGAGGAAAGATCTCTGACTCATATCTGCAATGTGGACCTAATTCCCAAAGGAAATAAAGCATTTACAACCACGTTTCTATGTTGGTGTATCTGCATCTGTATGTCTTTCTTTCTACTGCTCCTTTACAGTAGCACTGAAAATATTTGGTATTGAATATACTGAAGAAATATTTGAATTTTGGTTAAATTTAACAAAAGAGCAGTGCTCTTGTATATTTTATATGCATGATTTTTATTAGACCTCAAAAAATATCCATTTCAGGAAAGTTTAGGTGTAAACATGAAATGACAAAAATTATGAGTCTTAATTCGCACAAGATTAGATATTAGAGAGCTTAATTTCAAGCAGAACAAACATAGGAAATGAGGTTTCATTTATTCTGCTGTTCAGGGGACAGCCTGCTTTTCCCAAAGCCCAAAAAGACAGAATATTATGATCTTAATGTGCTCTGCGCAGTTAGAGAGCAAGGTACAATGTCTTTATAGAGTTTGCCCTCTCAAGCTACATTATTACTTTGCTTTAATCTCCCATTTTTCCTTTCAAAGTGGCTCCATAATTTTTGCTTTATTTTCTTAGCAAGAAAGCTAATCTGTGCCACCTCACTCCCAGAGGGAGAGGATGAGAAATCTGGAATCTGTAGTATTTGGAATCCATGGGAGCGTTCAGCTGAAAACATCTTTTAACATCTATGTAATAACCATTGATGACAAATATGTATATTACTCAGGAATAAAACCTCTTCCTTTGGGTCTAGTGCCTCAAATAATTTCTTATTTCGACTTCTTGGGGAAAAATAAAATAGAATCATAAAATGGTTTGGCTTGGAAGGGGACCTTGAAGATCACCTAGCTCCAACAAAGCTGCTATGGACAGAGCATTTTCCACTGGACCCAGTTGCTCAGAGCCCCATCCAACCTGGCCTTGGACACTTCCACGGGTGGGGCAGCCACAGCTTCTCTGAGCAACTTGTTCCAATGCCTCACCACCCTCACAGTAAAGAAGTTTTTTTTTCCAAATTTTTGATGTGAATCTACCCCATTTCCACTTAAACCCAGTCCCTCTCATCCTGTCACTACCTACTCTTGTGCGCAATCTTGCCCTCTCTTCCCTATAAGTTCCCTTCAGGTACTGGAAGGCCACAATTTAGTCACCCCAAAGCCTTCTCTTTTCCACTCTGAACAATCCCAATTCCCTCAGGCTTTCCTCATGGCAGACCTGCTCCATCCCTCTGATCCCCTTGGTGGCCTCCTCTGGACTCGCTCCAGCAGCTCCATGTCCCTCCCATGCTGGGACCCCAGAGCTGGATGCAGTGCTCCAGGTGGGGTCTCACCAAAGGGAAGCAGAGGGGCAGAATCCCCTCCTTTATCCTGCTGGCCACATTTTGATGCAACCACAATGACTGGTCTATTATCATGGCTGGGAGAGATATAGGGTTAGCTATTGTCTTGTCATGAACAGAAGAGTTCATGTCAGCTACCAAAAATCATTGAATGTGTAGCCATAAATGAGTCTGATGGCCAGCTTGAAGAGGGAAAACATATAAGATGCCTTGCCTGATTATCACCCTGCGTTAGCAGTGGGATTCACAGACAACTGCATCACACAGATCAAAAAATGGGTGACGAATCCCACTGTGGGTGTCCTGATCATAAATTAATTTCATGCACCTTCTTGACAGAGTCATGGGAGGTTAGCAGGGAAACCAAAGGGCATTTCAGTGTGTTCTAGTCCTGTATGTCAGCAAAAAATTTGGAAGATCAGTGGAGATCATGGGGCTTGGTAAACTTTCCTTGCTCCCCAGCTTCACAGATCACTAATGGAGGTTTCTACATCTGGAGCTGAATCCCATAAAAGTTTCCGTAAAGGAAACTACTTTAACAGCCATGGGTGTGCATGGACTTGTTGAACGCTGCTCATATAACCCAGCCACAAGGATAGTTACATTACAGTCAGCTCCCCTCTGAAGCTCTACAGCCATGAATTTGTATTTTTGTGCAAGAGCTAATGAGCCCAGTTGAACATGGATGGAGGAACTCCTGCCTTCCCTCAAGCATTTACAACAGTAAATTTAATAGTGCAAAAGCACAGAGCCCAAAATCTGCATCTTCTGTGCTATTACCTTGTACACTTTGCCATAGTAATTTTCATCAGTTAATTTTGTCCTGAAAAAACATTGCTTCTGTTCATTTAGCTGAAAACTGCAAAGCCTCAACTTTGAATGTAGATTCTTTTTTTTATTAAAACAGAGAAAATATTGAAAAAAAACCAAAACAAGATGATCATAAGGACTGTGGTTTGTTTGTTTCCCAATTTTCTCAGAGCTTCGACTAAAATTTGTAACCATGCTACCATAAAGCCTTGGGTAAGATGGACATTTAGCTACAAAGAGGTACCTCATGCAACAGTGATGCAGTGACAGCAAAGGGACAGGAAACTGGGTGTGCTCAATTAATTTTTAAAGTATATAATTGGGACAAGGAACTTATTGTTAAATGCAGCCACTAAAGAGTAACTCATACTTGCAAAACGGGTGTAATCTTTATACTTCCCTCTATTATCAAGGACAGTTGCTAATTTTACTGAGGGGTTTTTATCAGTCCATATCTTTTTTCTTCAGCTGCCTGCACTTTATTTATACTCTCTCTTTTTATCACTGCATACCTTCCAGTATTTGTGGCCTTGCTCTTTCCAGTAATGTCTGTCTTGGGCAGTGAACCTCCCAAAACATGGTGCTTTACACTTGTCCTATGGAAGGAGCTTTACCTTTCCTCTAAAAAGAACAGCTTTTTTTGCAAAGTGAAGAGAATCCTGTGCCAGCAGTCTTGGTTCACCCTCTTTCAGCAAGAAGAGAGGTCAAGCTCTTCCTAAAATCAGTTTTATTGTCTTCACTCAGAGTGCCTCGATTTCTGTCTTCTACATCAAGGATCACTAATCGTTTTTGCATAGCAGGGAATAAAATCCTGTTTATTGATAACAGATTAATGGGGTTCAAGGCAACCTCTGAAATGTGATGTGTTTTCAGAGATATTGACGAGTATTTGAAGTTTGAAAGTCCCAAATTCATGATAACATAGTTAATTTGAATAAGAGCAAAAAAGTTTAAAAGGCAGATCATTAATCAGCTTTGGGGTTAAAGTTTCAGGCGATGTGAATCAGTGTTGTGTTGCTTATGAGGCAAGAATTCAGGGCTTGTTCTATTAAATATAACTTGAAAGTTTTATCCACACAGATGTAATTCTGATGTTTGGTTCACTCTGAGTTTGACCAAGTAGGAAATATTATTTTGTGCTTTTGTTTTGTTCTGAATCAAAATCAGAGAGCAGTGGGTTGACTCTGGCTGTTTGCCAGGCACTCACCAAAGCTGGTCTCTTAATCCCTTCCATATCTGCACAAGGGAGAGAAAATATAAAAAAGGTTCATGAGTTGAGACAAGGACAGGGAGAAATTACTCATCAAATACCATCACATGCAAAATGGACTTGACTTGAGTATATTAATTGAATTTATTACCAACAAAATAAGAGGAAATAATGAGAAATAAAATAAAAACATCTTCCTCCATCCTCCTGCTCTTTTCTAGGCTCTCTCTTCTCCCCTCCAGCACCTCAGGGAGATGGGAATGGGGGTTATGAGCGGTTCATCACACGTTTGTTCTGCTGCTGCTCAGGGAGCGAATTCAGAAACCTTCCCCTGCCTCAGTGAGGGGTCCCTCCCATGGGAGACAGTACTCCATGAACTGCTCTACTATGAGTCCATCCCGTGGCTAAAATTCTCCATGACCTACTCCAATGAGGCTCATTCTTCCACGGCTGCAGTCCTTCAGGAACAGGCTGCTACAGTTTGCATCCTCCACAGGGTCACAATTCTACCAGCAAACCTGCTCCGGCCTGGGCTCTTCTCTCCACGTGTCCACAGGCCCTGCCTGGATCCTGCTCCAGCATAGGCTTCCCATGGGGTCACAGCCTCCTTCAGGCATCCAGCCTGGACTCCTCCAGGGGCTGCAGGTGGATCTCTGCTCCCTCGTGCCCTCCCTGGGCTGCAGGGGCACAGCTGCCTCACCATGGGCTGCTCCAGGGGCTGCAGGGGAATCTGAGCTCCAGAGCCTAGAGCAGCTCCTGCCCCTCCTTCTGCACTGCCCTGGGTGTCTGCAGGGCTGCTCCTCGCACATGTGCTCACTCTGCTCTTCTCTGACCACAAATACCTCAGCACAATATCTTTTTTTCCTTCTTAAATATGTTATCACAGAGGCATTGCTGTTGTTCTTGATTGCCTTGGTTTTGGCCAGGGTCCATCCTGGAGCTGCCCGGCGTTGGCTCTGCTGGACATAGGGGCAGCTTCCAGCAGCTTCTCACAGAAGCCATCCCTGTAGCCACCCTGCTACCAAACCCTGGCCATACAAACCCAATATTCAGAGACATAGTTAAAAAACTAGAATGGAAGCTGAGGGCAGTGGGGGGACCAAAAATTCTAAAAAAAACCTGATAGGAAAACCATTGAAAAAATGCATCAAAGTGGACTAATGTTGGTAAAATCTTTTATCTTTGCTCACTCATAAATATGTAATTTTGATTCATGTGAGAAGCATATTTTTGCTGGTTAGATTTATTATTTACCCTCACAGGTGCTGTTTTCATTGGATAGGACTCCCAAGTTCTTTCAGTTTGCAAAGCTTTTGTGTGACCTCTTGTTTTTACTTTTTCATTTTATTTTCCTTGCTACTGATCATGTCTAGTTATTACAGATAAGTAAGCTGCTTTTGCTTCCAGTGCTGTGGAACATGAAATTCTCTGTCTCCCCTTTTCATTCACATATGTTTATCATAGGACATACTCTTTTGCACTCAGTTTTCCTGTTAATATTTTTATACAGCATTTTAATAATTTCATAATACAACCCCCCCCAGTCTATAGAACATAATATGATTTTCTTGTTCATGCAAAATTTAAGCTTAGTCTCACACAAATAGTTTCCTCAGAGTTGGAAATTAGAGTTTTGACTGGTATAGTGGCTATCTCTAATTTATGAATAAAAGATAAGCACTTGCAAGGGCTACTCACTGCATCCTACAAGCTCTTCTGAAGGTGTGCAGGATGATGACCTCCTAGAGGGATTTCTCTCGCCTTACTGGGGAAGAACAATTCTAACTTGGGCAGCTCAGTTAGATGTAGCATCAGATAACTAAGAATGAAGTTAAGCATCTGAACTTCGATATCTGCTTTCACGTGCCAACTCACTCAGCAGTGTTAAGAAAGAATATGCTCCTGTTTGCAGGCTGGTGGTATAGGGAAGAATTTCAGACCCGTTAGCAGGATAATAACCCTGCACAAAGAGGCAGAAGAGGCAGGGGTGCCTCTGGGACAACAGATCTGCTGTGTCAAACCCCGCTCTGCATGCTTTCTCCATGGCACAGTCCATGCCAAAGTGAGGCATTGAGGCAGTGGCACCACACAATATCACTTTCAGGTATTGGTGGGGTGGTTTTTCTTTCTTCCCATTAGTGCCCTCCACGCTTAAGCCTGAAGGGCCAGAGTGTCAAAACACTGAGATTATCCAAGTCAGTCCATTCTCTTTGCCTATGAGACTAAATGGTTTTGCTTCCACCACAACCTGAATATACAAAATAGCACAGAAATATGTGGAATAAAAGCGCCAAGTTAATGTGTTGGCACAGTGGAATTAATCCCATTAACTATGGAGAGGTGAAGAGGGGTTTTGGTGTTTCTTGGTTTTTTTTCATTTCCCATCTTAACAATAGATAGGTAGAAGTGCAAGTATAAGTGTTGGAAGAGATTACTATTCAGTAGCAAAGGGAAACCATACTGTATATTCTTCAGGCTTGTCATTTCTAAAGCTGAATAGAAAGACTAAAAGCCCAGTTTAATCCTCATTTGCTTAGATTCAGATACAGAGTGATTCTATTGTATCCAAACACTGATGGGCATGAAAATATATTGGTTTTTTTGTATTGCTAAAGTGAGAATCATATCTGAGAAAAAACTCGTGCAACCATGTGCACTTTCTCATCATATTTCCTTTGTCCTCCTGTTAAGATTTTAAGGGGAAGAGTTCCCTGTCTATAATACCTAGCAAAGTACTCAGGGCATAGATTGATTAGAAAGAAGAAACAAATATTGATTACCTGCATGATTACTCTACTCAAACTGAGATTCAGAAAACCTGTAAGTATTTTCTCAGCACCAATTTTTTGTCAGACAAGTATCTCAGTGAAGATTGTTTTATAGAGAGAGCAATTCAAGTTCTTTTTTAAAGAAATAATTTTGTTTAATTATGAATCATGATTCTTTTCAGAAGAAATTGGTTTCTTACTTTCTTGAGATGCTTTTCTCAGGGCTTGTTGGAAGAAATGGAACAGAAATTGCAAGAATGTATTTCAACATGCTTTCTAAAATGAAACCTGCAGTATTTTCATGTAAGCATATTCCATTGTTTAGGAGTAAGTGTGATCATAGAATTTATTAAATAAAAAAAAGGGTAAGAAAAGCCTTTTAAAAACTGTCAGAAAGCTGCTTTAGTTGACTTGGTGATTTTTTCCCTATGCTTTTTTTTTCTCCTTTTCCTTTTCCTTTTCCTTTTCCTTTTCCTTTTCCTTTTCCTTTTCCTTTTCCTTTTCCTTTTCCTTTTCCTTTCTTTTTTTTTTTTTTCTCCTGATGCTTGATGTCTTTTAAAATGTTGAACGTACTTAGTACGTGGACAAGCCCAGCGCTCATTCAAGTCTACCTACAAACCCCACTCTCTGGCAACCTCACCTTGTTACATCCCCAGTGGTGAAACCCCAGGTCACCAAGAGACAAATCAGGTGTTTGTCTTTGGCTGTCCCTGGTTAAATTGCTGCTGTAGCAGCCAAGAGGGCGGCCACCACACACTGTTCACAGGAGGCTTATTGAATGTATTAACATAGTCCTTGGGATAATGATCTTACAACAAACATGACATCATGTCATTAGCATGATCACTTTCGTGCTAAGTGTGGTACCTATTGTTGGTTTTCCTCGAAGACACGAAAGCATAGTGAGTTTGGCAATGCAGCTGAAACATGCCTACTTTTGCTCTTTTCTAGATGTTTCTTTATTAACTAGACGATTTTGAGAGGAAAAGGTGGTTCGAATTGTTTTTATTCAAAAGTGACACTGAGAAAGTAATAGAATTCAATGAAATATTTGACACATTCTGATGATTTTTCATATTTTCTTCATTCATCTCTGTATTTAATCTATACAGTCATTACAATCTGCATACTTGAGTGTCTGTGTTATGATTGAAAGATTTTGTTGGTGTGAACAAGTCACAAATCAATCATGCACCCAAGTCAGTCTTATAATTATTACAATGAGTAATTAGATGCTTTTTTTTTTTTCATTTAGGCTTCGCATTTGAACAGTACACTTTGATAATTTGCTATTCATGTTGTGTAGTATTCATCTAAGTCATGTGGTGAAATATTGTTCATTAATTTGACAACTGAACCACTATTGTTAAAGACAGGAATGAGAACACGGATAGTAAGCTAGCTATGTACAAAATGTCAGACATACTAAAATTTGTCCTAAAATTTGTGTTATTTTTTGAAATTCAGAGGTATCTGAGACTTCTTCACAAAGCCACAGACAATAATTAACAGAATCCTAAAGAATTTTGAGTAATTATTTGGGATTTTTTTGTTTATTTTAAGGGATTCTTGAAAGTAATCTTCAAAATCCATTCATTTAGAATTCTAAATGGTTTATTTACCGAAGGCCAAGAGCTGTCATTAATCTGAGTAAAAAATACACTCTTCTCAAGACTTCAGAAGTGCAGATCACTTATTTTAGTGTCTGAGGTGTGTCTGTGGGTTAGAAGCATGTATTTCACGGGAGGAAAGCAGTATGTGTTTCTGAAGTCACATGACGGTGGTTCTTAAAGAGGCTCAGGCATTGCTTCAGTGTGACATCCTCCACTTCATTCCCAGCGTTCTCAAGCCTTGGAGTTAAGCACACAGAACTTCCATATCACCAAATGCGTGAAGAGAGCGTCCTCACACTCTGTCTGTGCTGTAACAATACCAGCGCTCACAGACCTGGTCTGCTCTTGTGAAGGTGGGAAATGTGGCTGCCGCATCTGCCACCTGCTCTCCAGCCCCTGCTCCGTGCCTCCAGTCCCACCATATATTCAGGTTCAGGAAAACACTGAAGAAATTTGGAAATTGTAATCAGCAACTTAAATGAAATTAGTCCAGTGCCTTTATTCAAAAGCGGGAATGAATATTCCACTGTTTGATGTCTTTTATTCAAGAATGAAGCAGTGTATTATCTTTTTCACTAAGCCACCTCTTCCTTTATTCCAGCCACTGCTCATTCCCTGCCTGATAATTGGAATTTCCTCTTAAAGATACTGAGATCACCTTAGAGAACTAAGGTTTACCTTTTGACAAACATAAGTGGGGAGAGAAGCTTTAGATGGAGCAAAATGTATTTCTTCTTTTGCTTTATTGCAGGAGTTATTTGGAGCTATACACAGTTGTTCTATCAATACAGCTGATGGTAAAATACAAAGAAAATGAAATCAATGAAAATCTTCTTGAAGGATCTAAGTTTCAAAGGGATGACATAAAACAAATCTCAGCTTAACTTTTCTACACAAAACCAAACCCAGCAATACAGATCTTTAAATATCTTGTTAGTGTTTATAATACCTATAACTATTTCCAGGTCCTAATTTTCATCTCACTTCCTTCTTCTTTCCAAAGAGCACTTCAGTAACACACACGAAAGAACACAAAGGTCTCAAGACACACTTTTTATAAAGAGTTTCACAGTTAGTTCACTGATCCCTGAGAAAAGAAGTTCTCAATGTTTTTCAAAGAAATTTAAGAAAACTTTTTATTATTTAAAATGTTTAGTAAGTTTACTCCAACAGGGGTCAAAGTAAGATACTTCTTCATAAAATTGGAAACAGAATTCATAAAGGAAGGAAACAGTAAAAGATACTTGCAATGTCCTTCTGGAAACTGATCTGGTTGTTGTCAAATTCCATACATTTTCTCCACTCCTCAAGGTCTGGCTTGAGAGGTGATATATTGATATCCTGAATACTTCTTCTGAAAACTGACCCCCCCATTTGCAGGAAAAGACCTGACCTTTTACCTCTGCTTTTACTGACAAAAAAATTCGCAATTCAAACACATCATTCAAGTAGTAAGTGGAGTTGCAACAATTTCCTGATATTTAATTAAATATTTTCAACATATGCCCACCTTGAATGTAGCATCCTGCAAACTTGCCTGAAACAAAGATGTTTTTAAAGGAAAATGCTGCTGGTTGATATTCGTATTGATGTTTTTTGGGTGTTATTCAGTGCTAGATTTAGCACCACTGAAAGGCTGTTTGCAAAGTCAGACCTGATGAACTGTGATTTCCTACTCTGACAGAATTTCTGACAGACAGTCGCTACATCTCAGCACACCATGAATCCTACACCTGAAGACACATTATTCTTAAACCTTATCAACATTAAGTAAATGTCTTGCACTCATTATTCCAAAGGAATATAAGACTCATGATTTAAAAAATGGAATTTAGTATTATATTGTTAAAATGGATCAAGTGCTTTTAAATACTATTCATTTTAGACAACACAGAAGTCCTTGAAAAAAGAACACTGGTTCCCTAATCTCTTGCAACAGCCTAAAGACTCACCTTTTCCCTCATCAGCTAGATCTATTATATTTGCTTTTGTGTTGACAAGAGTCACATAAAACTAGTTCATCACCTAACCCACTTTAAAGAATTGCAAGGTGTCTAAAAATCTTGATTATATTCTACTTATTAATCTAATGATTAGAACTTATATAATGGGCAGTGTTAAACTAAGTTCAAAACCTTACTTTTTTAAAAAAGTTTTGCCCTCCTGTCTTCCATATTTCAGAGAAGTCTTGTACAATAGGCTAAGAGGGCTCTCTGATGAAAGACAAGGGTCTACTATTTAAGCTGTTGTATAAATTTGGAAATCATCGCAACAAGGTACTCTGTATTCTGGTGGCCAGGGGACACTTTGGATTTTATCACCATATAAAAGGTTGCTTCTAAGCTGTGAAGCCTGGGAAAAGCCATCTCATGTGCAGCCATCTCACATCTTAAGGAAAGCCTCTTAAATCACCAAACCAATTCAAGGTAAATTTAATTTCTCATTTGCACAAAATTCTGAATGAGGAAAAAAATATAGAACTGAACAAACAGTCAAAAAAAGATCACATCTATTTCCTTGTGCTGTCCGTTTTGATCCTGGACTGAAATTTCTCATTTTTTAACTTTTGTTTTCTCATTGCCACACAACTTTTCATTTTGGCAGATGATCCCTTGTGTCATAAAAATACAAACCTCTTATGAGGTAAGATATACTTCTTTTCTCAGAGTCTTGTAAGAATTCTGCACTACGTTCTAAACAATGATCCAATGTTTCAAGGAAAATTTGGAGAAAGATCAAAATCTTCCAATTCATTGGCTGCAATATTATATCTAGAGGAAACACCCAAGCAAAGCAGCAAAAAAAGCCTCGTGAATACTTTCACAAAACTAACCTTAATTGTTGATTAACTGCAAACGAATCAATAAAGAATTGCACATAAATGTGTTTAAATCCCCTAGGAGATTGCAATAGGATTTAAGTATATACCAATTTTAGGCATTAAATGCATAAAAACATTAAAGGGAGCATTTATATATATATATATATATATATGTTTGCTTAACCTTAAGCATTTCCAATCTAAATTAAATTAGTTGTACAAGGAACTTGAGTAGACATTTGAGAGTGATTGGTTTAAGAAATGATTCATATTACTTACCTTAAGCACACAGTTTTGAAGGTGATAAAATCCTCCACAGGAGGCAGGAAAAGACCTAAGACTGTGAACACAAAGAATGTCCCTAACTTGCAGATGTTTAAGGTTAGGTCTACCCTCATTTGTTTCATTCTTCACCTGAAAGCTCTTTGTATTTGACCATACAAAAAAAAAAAAAAATCTTGAATCATGCACATAAGTATTTTTTTTAGGAGAATAATCAAGAACCTAGCTATGAAAGATTTAGATCTATTGACCTATATAATCTCCACCAAGTTCAGATTCTGTCAAGATTTAGCCACCATATCATTTGAATTATTCACTTTTTAAATTCATTCTCTTAAAAAGTCATTAATATCCCAGGTAGACACAGACTGTTTTTGTGATTCCTTTTACATGGAGAACCTGGTTGGTTTGGATTTTTTTTTAATGGATGTATTTCTTTACATATTTTGGGAAAAGAGCAGAAGTCATTTACCTTTTTTTGCCTTTTTTTTTCTTCAGTCTTAAACACACAGGAGGAAAAATGCATCAGAAAACATAAATAAGAGGAAAAAGAGGAAATAGCCTCTTGTTCTGTCTCAGGGGTACGTAGAGGAGGGCATGTAAGAACTGATCAAGAATCTAATAAATCACAGCAGATTAACATCTCTCTGTGTTTTTCGGCGTATTATATATATCTATTTTCCTTCTTTCCACCCATAACCGACAAATGAATATCTTACGGTCGCAGGGTAGAATTAGAAAACAACACCTGAACATAATTATGAAAACCACAGTGTTTTTCAAAATGTCTATTGTCTAACATATGGTCTTTAATCTAAAAAAAAATCTGTGCCTTATTATTTTTGACTAGAATCTAAGTAGAAACTTGTAAAGGCTTTTTGTACTGCATCAAGCTGCTTTTAGAAACTGTAGTTTATTATTTCGCCCATAAAACCAGGACAGCAAAACATATTTTATTAGGCAAACTGCACCACTAATTTAACAGCAATGGAAACATACTTTATTAATTTTATAGGGCTTAACACAGACCAAAAAGGCCCTGGACATATTTTAAAACCATTATACAAAACTTGTTGTTGACATTGTGGAGATGAGGTCCTCACTAACCAACAACAGTAGATTTCTTCTGACTGCTAATAACTGTTCAAAAATTGTTCTGATTAAGCTGTGGTACAGGTCTGAGCAGTGGTTGGGATGAGTAGCAATGTGAATTCCACTGGCTACAAATGTGATAGCTGTGATTTAAACATTTAAGCAGAATTTACAGCCAGTCTCTTTTAGTAACAAGGTCCTGGATGCGCACACATGGACCTCAAACATTCCCCGATGATACCTGTGGCTCTCTTTGGACTCAGACTATTCCATGATTCTGTAATTCTACTGAAGGACCCAGGCTCGTTTCAAGACAAATATTCACTGATCTTGAAAGCAACATCAGCAAAGCTGGATTGTGAAACCAGAAGGTGTCAACTCCTGGGCTGGCAAAAACTTAATTTCAAGCTAAATTATATGCAAAATCCATGCACATAAGCTGTTTCTGAAGCTGCCATGATTTGTATTTAAGCTGGTTCCATCTCAGCTTGAAAAGGTTCTGATGGAGTTTTGATCTCTTGAGATTTCTGGTTGCATCTTTGAGGAAAAGAGACAGTTTACTCAGTTGGAAGACAGAAGGGTCAGGAGGAGTCGGCATGACTCCGTGAAGATCATTGATCTGCCATGTTGTGGCATAATTCCTACCACTACAAATGTTTTAAACTTTTTATCTTAACTGTTATTTGTTCTGAATCACCATTCACTGCTCCATTTCAAAACTTTCCTGATGAAGACATAAGAGCTGACCTAACTGCACTTTGCAGCTGCTTCATGGGAAGTAATAAAGATGAAAAGGCCAATTTTTTTTCAGGAGGGGGTAAACAAAAGGATAACAACTTGTCGTTTGGGATGTTCAGGCTGGATATTAGGAAAACCTTTCTCATAAGACCGGGGGAGAACTACTGGCATATGTCACCCAGGGACGCCATGGAGCTTCACCCTTGGAAACTTTCCAGACATGACTCTTCTTATTTATTTACTTGAAAAAAAATAAAATAAATTGGAGCAAGCATTTGCTTTTGCACCATCTTGTCTATCTTTGAGCAACTGGAAGAGAGGAAAAAATGGAATTATAGTTGGGACAGTTCTAAGAACTTTACATCTATATTTTCCTGCTTCAACATAAAGTTATTCTTTGGAAATAGTAAACAAAGCACAGCTTGACAAACTTTCTACTGCGCCTGCATGGGTACTGTTGCTCATTGCACTCCCTGGGGTGGAAAGCTTTTAGTAGAAGTGTGTTAAGTAGCTTGAGAAATTAATTTTCCTATAATAGAGACATTTTTAAAAGCAAGAGCTTGCTGTGCAGTAAATCAATTCATGTGACAGATGTATTCTTTTATTGGGAATTTTTTCAAGGGGTTTTAAGAAAGGAAAAACCAGTTGAGATACATTAAGAACCGGTGAAATAAGACAAAAAAGCCCCAACCAAACAAAAAACCTCCTACAAAAAGACCTCAAAAAAAAAAAACAAAAGCACCAAAACCCACAAAAAACCTCCAAAACAACAAAAAACAAACCAAAACAAAACAAAAAAAAAGACCAATTCTGAAGCTACTTTGGAAACTCAAAAAGTAAATTTTTTTAAACTTCTTGGCAGAGTAATTAATTTATCTTTACTGTCAGTTGAGCTGACAATATCAACCTTTATTTGTATATATTGTGTTTTTTAACTTGCAGGTTATTACTGATTTCAGAAAGACAATAATATAAGGCCAGAATATATCAGAACAAGAGGTATTTTAAGTATTTTCAGGATGTTTCCAATCCACTAGAGCTTAGAAAACCTGGAGATCTCTTCACCAAGTTTCAATTAGGTATGACCAGTCAATGAAAATTTTACATGAATCATTGTTACAAGAGCTTGATATTTAGAAACTCAGGCTTCTTTTTTTTCCATTTGTGCTGCATCTTTTCCATATACAGTCATGCTGTTTGTTTCATTTATCTTTGCTTGTCATTCTTCATTCCCTCCTGAGCTCTCATCTGAGATCTCTGACCTCATCTGAGACCGGAAGGAAGTTGTAACTTTCATAGACGTTGACCCTGTGTTTTGTGTAAATGTTTATGGATATTTTAAAGAAAGGATGTTTTTATGCCAAAACCTCATTTATTTCAGATGGAAAGATTTCAGGAGAGGGACAACTGTTTGAATAGCCCTGTGGGCAAAGTGGACTGAAAAAAGTAAGCCAAATGACTATGGTTGGCAGTACAGAAATGTGATGCATAGACTATATTGAAAGCCTTCAAGTTTGGAAAAATGTTTCTGCCAAAAGAAACCTAAATATTTTCCTGTCTACTGAAGGCGGGATACAAACTAATAGCAGAGTAAGAGAACAAATTCAGTTTTTAGAAAGGCACTGGAATAAATTAATACAATGGCCAAAGAATCTTTCTGCTTCTACAAGGAGATGGTAGAGTTTTAGATGTTCTTAATTTGATTTCTTTTTAAAAGAGGTCTCCACATTAATTTTCCTTTTAGGATTCCAGCATTATCAAAATTCGTCTTTTTTTTTTTTTTTTCAGCAAGACTGGAAAATGTATTTTGGCTAAAAAATGGACTGATACAGACTCCAAACAGAACAGGGACTGGTTTTCTGAATGCATTTTGAAGGATGCTTTTTTTTTTTCCCTTTATTTTTGCAACTAAACATTCACGCTTTGAAACCAAACCTCAGAGTTTCACCATAGCTCCTTAACAAAACAGACTCACTGGATTGGAGTTTTCTTGGCACAAAGCTGCATGCAATTAAGAGTTCCACTAGCTGGGTTGTTCCTGCCTGCAAAAATGAATAGTTTCTCTATGAGTTTAAAAAAAAAAAAAGTAAAATAGAAAAAAAGGAACTTACTCAGCAGTTGAAATATACAATAAAAATGTCACTGCTATCTTTGCTTTAATTATGGAGCTCACATTGTGATTATATTCTATTCCAGTTTGTCAGAAAATGAGACTGTAACCATTATTGTTAAGCACTGTAACATCTCTTCTCTTCACTGAGTTTGTGTGCCCTCATTTTTATTCAGTCATATTCAAACCACATCCTTTTCTCACAGGTTTGCAATAACTAGGACATTTTTCTAGCTCATTCTGCCTGTTATAAATGAATAGCCTGGAAAATTTCCTTCTCACTCTCGTGTTTAAAGGCACAGATGAAGGACAAAAAAATTCTCTTCTGCCATTGTGCAGGAGGCCTTCCACTATCACAGCAGATCTCAGTGGCATATTCTGTGCCTGAGCATTCACCTGATCTAGGAGAGAGTAGTCAGAGTGTGGCAAATCACCACAAAGGCCTGGAAAGTGAGGAGAAACATTAAAAGCAGCTTGGAGAAAGCAATGCTGCCCATGGATATTCTTCAGCGGCAAGGGAGACCAAAACACATATTCATCATAGTTGGAAAGAACCCCTCTTCTGGTCAGAGAAGCTCAGATCTCAATTGGGTGATCTATAAACTGAGTTCCACAAGTAGGACTGTCCCAGGAATAATGAAAGCTCCGAAACACCTCATCTTCAGAATTCTTTGAACTGAAAAGGTACATTTTTAATGCAAGTTTATAGGGGTTTTTTTGGTTTGCCTTTTTTTTTTTTTCTGTTTTCTACAGACACCATGTAGAATTCTGGCATCTGTAACTGTTGATGTCAAACAACTTTTTCCATAGTGGGTGGGACAGGTAACTGACAGTACTTATACAAAAGCAACAAAACCACTACACCAATAAGTGCTTTCTAGAAGGTCAATCCATTCCACATCCAGCTCTTGCCTGGTTCACAGCAGCTGCTTCTGAAAATATCACAAGACTTCACTCCATCTGATCTTGACAGCAGAGAGCAGATAATACAGGTCGTGTCTTGCTTTTGCCATGCTCAGTGTTACTACTGAGAAATGCTTTCTGAACAGCAGTAGTTAGAAGATATTTCTACTGATTTCTGCTGGTTTTCTGCCAGACAATGCAGTTAAGACAAGTTCTAAATACTTCTCAAAATTGTGCCTCTTTGGTTGATTTTTGTTTCTAAAAAAAAGGAAATAATCCCGAAGTTTTAATCAGCTTTGAAACATCATGTTGTGGCAATTTCAAAAATACTTTGTCATGTCTCAAGTGTTTTGTTTTGAATGTTTATGTATGGGACATTAAGATATAATATAGAAAAAAAAAAATAGAAAAAATTAAGCCCAAAAAAAGCAGAACTGTTTTCCTCTCCTGAACATTTCGTTGGTAGAAATGTGAAATTCTGTGTAAATATATATACTTTTAACCTGGACTTTTATGTTTATTATCATAAACAGGTAAATTATTCTGATGATAATAGGCAAATATGGGAAAATGCACTTTTTGTTTGTTTTATTTCTATTAGAGTAGCTAAAAAAGCTTATTTTTCAAGCTGAAATAAATGTGAAGTCATAATAGATTAATAGTGGCTACTTAAAAAAAAAATCCAAACCAACCAACCAAAAAAGCCCCAACAAAACCTGGTGTTTTCCCAAGTACTTCAAAGAACTCTAGAAAGGCATTTAAAGATTTTCAGTACTTCTAGTAATCTAACTATAAATTGCCTGGTTTTTTCCATAAAGGAAGTTAATAAAAATTCAGAAATATGTGATTGCAAAAATTTTGCACAGATAGTTCCTCTTCCAGAATGAGAATAAAAGCATCAACATAAATATCATATTTCTAAATATCTTACCTGAAGCATTATGAATAATGATTGTGCTTTCTTGATTATTCAATAGTTGTCTATTTATCTTGACATTGAAGGAAACCAATTTTAGAATATACACTCCTCAGCTCCTGGGCTTTTCCCTTCAGATGAATGATATGCAAGTTTGAAACCCATGTAAGTCAGAAAAAGCATTAATTCCAAATAAAACACGTATGATTTAAATATTACTAGGTTTTAGAATGCAAGATGCCACCTTGTTTTGTTGATATTTGTAGCTGGTGGCTAGGATGTCTTGTGACTCTCTCTTGAAAAGCAGGAAAATATCTGGCATTTTCATTTTTCTTGAGTTCAAAATTTCCTAGCTTCAACTTCAATTTGGAATAATTAATACTACACTACAATTGGACTTCTTAGGTGTGCTTTTCTAGATTATATTTTTACTCTCAAATAAATTAGTCATTAAATAAATTAAAGTTTAAAAAATTAAAAAGAAAATAAAAGAAAAAAAAAGAAAACAAAAGAGAAAAAAATATTGCAGCTCTGATGAGAACCACAGAATCATTCAAAATTATAATGCCTTTTTACGCATGAGGAAACTGAGAAACAGAATAAGGCGAGTCCCTGCCATCAACAAGGAGTTCAATACCCTAATCTTCTCTGTGGGCAGAATCCAGCAGCTTGCCCTATTCATGGACCATATTTTCCCAAAGAAGAATAAAACATTAGCTCTGGTGTCCTCACTAAAACTTTGAATTCTCTCAGTGCCATTATTGCATTGGTTCTACATCTTTATTTTGGACCTAGGTCTACAGCGATATCCTGCTCACAATGGACTGTGTAACGAACAACACGGTCTTTGAGAAGGTCTCCCACAACATCCTTCTCTCTATATTGGAGAGTGATGGATTTGGTGGGTTCACTGTTAGATGGATAAGGAATTGGTTGGGTGGTCACATCCAGGGCATCATGGTCAGTGGCCCAGAGTCCCCATGGACATCAGCGACAAGTGGCATTGGATCATGTTATTCAATATCTCCGTCAATGACACAGACAAAGGGACTGAGTACACCCTCCAAAGGTTTGCAGATGACACCACTCTGAGTGGTGCAGCTGACACATCTGAGGGACAGGATGACATCCAGAGGAACCAGAACAAAATCAGGAAGTGGGCCCATAGGAATAGCATGAGGTTTAACAAGTCCAAGGTGATGAACCTGAGTTGGGGCAATCCTAGTCTCAGTCCTGTCTGGGGATGAAGAGGTGGAGCAGCCCTGCCCAGAAGGACTTGGGGGTTCTGGTGGGTGAGATGCTGGACATGCCCCGGCCATGGCACTCACAGCCCAGAGAGCCAAACGTGTCCTGGGCTGCATCCAGAGCCCCGTGGGCGGCAGGGGAGGGAGGGGATTCTGCCCCTCTGCTCCGCTCTGCTGAGACCCACCTGGAGCCCTGCATCCAGCTCTGAGGTCCCAGCACGGGAAGGACAGGGACCTGTCCAGAGAGGCCACCAAGATGATCTGAGGGATGGAGCACCTCTGCCATGTGGAAAGGCTGAGAGAATTGGGTTTCTTCAGCCTGGAGCAAAGAAGGCTCTGGTGTGGTCTAATTGCAGCCTTCCAGTCAGTACCTGAAGGGAGCCTACAAAAAGACAGAAAGGGACTATTTGCAAACATTTGTAGTGACAGGACAGGAGATAATGGCTTCAGGGCAAATGAGAGTTGGTTTAGATTGGATATTAGGAAGAAACTCTTCCTGTTGAAGATGGTGAGGCACTAGAAAAGGTTGTCCAGGGAAGCTGTGGCTGTCCCATCCCTGGAAGTGTTCAAGGCCAAGTTCAATGTGGAGTTGACCAACCTGGACCAGTGGAAGGTGTCCCTGCCCATGGCAGGGGGGGTGGAGCTAGGTGTGCTTAAGATCCCTTCCCACACAAACCGCTCTACGACTCTTTGGTTCTATGATGTTCTGTGCATTGCACTCAATGTAATATAAACACATTTCTCTTACCATTACTTCTTTTTCTTTCTAGCTTTGTTAACCTACTGCTGTTCCCAGCCTTCAAGTTTCATTAAGAAAATGTAGATATGTATATGCTTTCTAGTTGTCATTCCAGGGAACTGAGTAACATCTTGGGTTCATCTCACCTAACTGTATCTGGGAGACATTTAAGCACCATCTTCCTTTAAACTCATCATTCACTCTTTTTCACTCCACAGACAGTGGCAGGAGCTGTTGTGGTGCAATTTATACAGTCTTTTTTGCATGCATACTTCAGGGTGGTAAGAATCATCCTCTTGATGACCAAGGGACTCTGAGATAACTGAGTCAGAAGTATCTACACAATGGATATCCAAATCAATGCCTCCTATAAGAGACAGTTTAGATGTGGACACCTATTACCCAGACTGAGAGGCCGGTTCCTCCTTTTCTAACCACTAGACATCCATTAATGTCCCTCTGCCTGACAAAGCTGCTCATCTGTGCTCCCCAGCCTGTTTAATTCACAATGTTAGCTTAAACAATATAAAGAGTAGGTCTGTGCTAATGTGTTTCTTTTTGACTGAAGTCTGTTGTGGAACACTCCTGAAAATAGCTCAGTCATCAAAACTCCCTCCTCGGTGGTAAATGGAACTTTCAACCTAATGGAACATTTCAAAGTAACATTTTATCTTTTGATTATACTTTCATCCAAAAATATTTCTTTAATTACTTTTTCAACAAAACACAACTTCCTTCAGAGAAAACTGTGCTGCATGTTATATTTTCTGTCTTCTCTCCCATTTTCTGCTAATTATCCAAATAATATTTAAATAATCCAAGCAGAAGATCTCAAAATTCTTCTACGGCCAGTCTTCTAGGACTCTTAGAATAATTCTCTCAGAAAAAACACTTAAATCCCTTCCCTTTTTTGTATCATCCTATAAATCTTCTACTTTCTCTTCACATTAGCTTCTCTTAGGTACAGGAAAAAATCCCCAAACAACTCCCATTCAAAGTTGGGTTGGTTTTATGGGGGGTGTTGTTTGTTTTGTTTTGGGTAGGGTTTTTTTATGTTTTGTTTTGTGGTTTTCATTTGGTTTGAGTTGGGTTGGGTTTTTTTTGGGGGGGGGGATTGGTGACTTTTTTTTCTGAAAAACATGAATATATGTTTTTCTATTTGAAAAGTAAACTGTCAAGTTGGAGGGGTTTTGTTCGATTAAAGAATTTATTTCATTATTCCTGAGTATTCTCTCTCTATAAAAATTACTTCACATTTATCCTCTGAGATTTTTGGAAGTGTCTACATGTGGAAATTATGGAGATGGAAATACTGGGATTTGTCTACACTTTCTTTAACATACTCTAAATCCAGCAATTTCTGTACAGTTATTTGTCATCTCTATTGTTTTTCAAGGCTTATCTTAGACCACAAATGCTGAAAGTTGTGACACAACACTGAAAATACGTGTTAATCTTGATAGGTCCTAGGTCTTGATAGGTCCCATTCAGAACCGACCGGTCAAGAGAATGAGTGAAACATGAGGCAACCCCATCTTGTCTTCTGGAGCTCCCAAGGAACTTCCCTAAGGCAGAATAAGGAAACAAGGGTCTGGATAAAGTAGCTGGATTCTCCCTTGATTTATCTCAACTATGAATATCTTTTTTATATTTTTATGGTTGGGCAATATTAATTGTGTCTCTGGCTTCTCTCTTCTACCTTGGGAAAGTTTTTGTCCAGCAAGACTGTGTACCTTTGCAAGGTGAAGACTCATAATTCATATGTTCTTTTAAAATGAGGCCATAATAAAGATATGCCTTCCAGGTGTGCTGCAGAGAAGATTGAGCAGACTGATGTCACCTGTGACTCTATAGGCACAAGTTGATTTGGGCAGGATGGGTTTCTATTGCTTGCTCTGCAGTGCTCAGAAATTATTATTCTGACTCAAAATAGAGGTGTTTTCCTCAGACTGCTTGACTTTTGGAGAATTACTAACTGCATTAAAAATGTACCTCTGTGTTTGTGAGCTCAACACTAAAATCAAACTAAATCTAAATATCTGCCATTGACTTTTATTTGACACCAGAAACCTCTGATTGGCTTTTCCTCATGAGATTTCAGGTGCATTCAAAGAGAAAGTAGAATAAAGAAATTCAAAAGATTTTATCACTTCCCCTGAAATCTCGGGGGTTGGTACTAATATAAAAGTTGCAGATTTTCCCAAAAGGTTCCAAGAAATTTGCATGTAAGGGTTGAGTTTCAACCCAGCTCTCTTTTTGACCCTGAAGTTAGTGCTGACATGTATGGCAGTGTTTATTAATAAAACAATAGTCCAATGGTAAACAAGTTTAATACCAGGCATGAATGTTTGATATTCCGTCTAAAATGAAAAAATATGTATTCTGTAATGAATACTTAATTAGGACTGTGATCTGAATACAAGGACCAGAGCCCCTACCGCTGTGCAGACAAACCAGAGTGAAATGAATTACTGTCATGCAGGGGGTGATATTAATGGTGTCCAGCTTTATAAATGAATCCAATTTTAAGCCACTTTAGTCGCTATCATACTGAGAGAGAGTGCAACACGCCTAACATATCATTTCTGTACTGCCAAATGCTAAGATTTAAAAAGCTTTAAAAATTTTTAACTTGCAGATGTTTTTCTGCATTAAATATTTCTAATTATCTGTTGCTATATCCAGACAACATTAAAAATAAATAAAATTAAAATTTTGGGGGTTTTTTTGCTGTTTGGCTGGTTGGTTGGTTTGTTTTGTTTTTGTTTGTATTATGCTATATATTAATAGATGGGCATTGATTTTTACTCTGAAATTCTAGCTGATGTTTGGCACGAATGCTGGCTATTTGGCCACTAATAATTTATTACAGTATAGTTTTTCTCAACTGATGATGTGAGCTGCTCAGGTTGTTTCATACAACTGGTTTTGCAGTTGTTAGGAAATGACCCTTAATAAGAACCTCCACTCACTACTTCCCTTGTAGAAATCTTAATATTCCCACTTGAGGGAGCAGTCATGCAAAGTCTCATACCTGTGAAAAGTTTAAGTCATGTGAACGTTCCTTCACTGATTACCAGAGGACTGCATGCATGTGCAAGCATTGGCTGGATTCAAATATATCAGGTTTGGGTTTAAATGTGTATCCTAACGTCTGACTCATTTAAATCTTCCAGATTGTAGACATTATTTTCACTTGTAAAACAGGTTTTCTCACTTACATAACTGGCATTTCTCTCCATCCCGGCCAGCAAACACCCAGATAAATATATTACAAAAAGGCGATGTCAGTTTGCAACCAGCTCGAGAGCAAAATTCTTTGGGAGTGGTGAGCATCTCAGATGGCTGGCAGCAGTGCAGCAGCAGAATTCCCATTACAGCACAGATCAAGCAGGCAAACAGGAGAGCCAAGCAAGGGCAGATTTTCAAGACTTGAGGTGAGCTGTTTGGAAGTACACAGTGTAGGTCGTCCTCTGTTCCCCACGAGGTCAGTGCAAATTTCACTACTGACTCTACAGAAAAAAGCAGTTTTAATGCAAAACTAAATAGTTTCTAAAATCTACTGTCAAGTCTGTCTGAGATCTGTTTCAGTCTCTGGCTGCCTTTTTATTGCAAATGCTGATGTTTAAATACTCATGTGCAGCAAGAATGAGTGGAACGTTTTTCAACCTGGATGAAGAAAAAGTCATAAGATCACAGACCTATCTTCAAAAAAAGAAATTGAATTGCTCATTTTTCCTTCATCAGAAATATTCCATTTTGAAAGGAAAACGACAGGGTTAAACAGAAAGGGACATTTCAGTATTTTCTTTTCCAATATAAAGGCTTTTCTTACATGGATGAAAATTTCTTAAGATTGTAACTGTGACTAAAATAATTCTAATTTTTAACACTCTCCATCTTTCTGTCTCTCCACAAAAGTTTTGACAAATAAAAAGAAGTGGTGGGGTTTTTTGGCATCAGGTCTGCCTGTGAAAAAATATCACACAGACTGAAAAGAACCTAATTTATCTCAGTGAAACAAATAAAAAAAGTCATTTCTATGAGCAGTCGGTGTTCCTTTCATCTGATTAGTAATAGGAAAGGGAGTTTAATACTTCTAGGTCAGTGATTTGAATTGAGGTTAGTTAAGTAGTGTATGTTAGACAGAGTTCATTATTACTTTTTGTTATTAATTATGGGTTTTGGTTGACTTATCTGAAATGATTAAGAGCTATATTCAGAGTCTAAATA
Source organism: Lycocorax pyrrhopterus obiensis (assembly GCA_014706295.1). Taxonomy (NCBI): domain Eukaryota; kingdom Metazoa; phylum Chordata; class Aves; order Passeriformes; family Paradisaeidae; genus Lycocorax; species Lycocorax pyrrhopterus. The sequence goes on from JACSVZ010000014.1 coordinate 5,244,725, forward strand.
CAACCTTTGGTCCTGTGCATAACTTCCTCCAGCTGCCTCTTTCAGATGTTCAGTGTCACAGAGGCTTGGGTGAAATTTTGGATACCACAGTATAATTCTTTCAAAGGAGGCTATAGGAGTCCAGTGCCTAAATTCCACATGGATCTTAAAGAGAAGAATGATGGAAGCTTAAGATTTCATGGGTCTACTATTTCTGCCTCAAAGAAATTCTCATAAATTCTCATAAATCACTCAGGTTACTCTTCTACATTGACAGTAACTGTGTGTCCTAATGTTGGCTGAATGTGCGTTTAAATACATTAACGATGTTGAAATATTTAATTATTATTGTATGAGTAAACTGAAAACAGGAATAACTTCTTTTAAATCTGAATGTTGCTAGACAACTCTTAAAAACCAAATAGGAACAAGATTCATTTCATAGAGTTACAACCACCAAGAATTTTGACACCTAAACTAAGCATTTTGCCTTGGCTCCCTTAGTACTGAGTGGAGGGAGACAGACATCTCCAGGGAATGATTCATCCTGTCTGCTTTATGTCCTATTCTTAGGGTAAGAGTCTATATCTCCATATCAACTACAGAAAATGCATATCAGAAACAAGAAAACTTTTCGAATTTTAAAATTATTTCAGCTCATCATGACCTGTCTTTATTGGCCCATTCCCAGAATCTCTTGCACCAAGAATATCTGAGGACCACAAAAAGAAGAAATAGTTCCCCTCTGTAATCTCTATCACTCTTCAAAAAGTAAACTCTGATGTGGTAGATAAACAGACAAAATTAGCACTTTCATTTGTTTGTTTTCTACCAGTGTGACTGATAAAGAAGAAGCATCTTCCAGGAGAAGAAAATGCATTTTTCTTGAAGCAGTAATAAAAAATACAGGACTATCACACAGTATCTGGGAAAATCACATAGAGCATAGCTGTGGAACAATGACTATTTAATCCACGTTTAATTTGTGTCACCATTGTATATTGATTATCCATTATCCTCATGCAAATGGCATGACTTATCCATTGAAACAGCTGTGCATTGTTTTTAATTTTAAGTGAATTCTTTTAGTGCTCCATGAAAGGTGTCAGATTAGCAGCCCCAGGGACTGAAGGCCTCTGTTTATCCACAGAGCGTATTCGAGTGATAATGATGGATCCACTCAAGCACCTGCCTCAGACGTTACTTATCTTGAGGGTTTGTTCCACTGCTCATAGGGCCAAAACATCCCCTCACAAATGAATAATAAGCAGATTCTGGGCCCATAGATGGAGAATGAGGGTGTTTAAATGCCAGCCTTCTGTAATAGTATATTCCCATTGATTTAGGGGTTCCTGTGTGAAACTGGGCTAACAGAAGTGTAAAGCAGTTGCCTTGGAAAGAGCATAAGGTACAGACCTATTTTAAATATTCCTTGCAGTTCTCACAGCTTCTAAAAAGGTAATATATCAGATGCAGGAAAAGAAATGTAGGAAAAGGTGGCAAATAATGATCTGTGTTTGAGGATAGATGTTGGGCAGGGAAGGACACAACAGTCGAACGCTGAAGCTTGGGAAAATGCTGATGGTGTCATGTGTCTCACAGAGGACTGTACAGTCAGGCAGAGGACGAGAAAGGGAAAGGAATCACTGTGTCATTAGTCTTTAAAACAGAGAAATCAGGGTGTAGCCAAGAGATTCTAGGACAAAAAGATTTGAAACATATAAAGGCAATTTTCATGCAACACACAGTTAAACAGAGTTTCTCATCACCACAGGATGTTTCTGAGGATTCAAGAGGATTAAAAAAGGCAACGGAAAAGTCCAGAAGGAACGGGTCCATGGGAAGTTATTAAGTGCTGTGGAATGGATGTCAGTTTCCCTTCAGGAAGTGCCAGCATCATGAACTGCCAGGAGCTGGGGGAATGTATCAGCAAGAAATCACTCAGTAGTTGTTTTGTCCATCTTATTATTTCACTAAATGTCTTCTACTGCTCGCTTTTGGGGAGAGGATGTTGCTCTGGAGGATTCTGGTGTAGGGAACCTTTGACCTTAGAAGTAACTGCTTCATTTTTGGTGAAGTCTTATTTTTAGCCGGGTACAAAATCACAGATTACATTTCCATGTCTTGATTCCTCTACTAGATTTTGATTTTCCTTCTTCACATAAATGAATTTAATAATTGGAATAAAAAGAATTCACAGTTATTACAGTCCATTAAAAAGATACTGAGAACCTATCATGTCCCAGTGTATGATCACCTCCCATTCTGTTTTCGCTGGGATGCAGTTTTTTGTGGGATTGGTGAAATAAGTCACCTTTGAATTTCCTTAGTTACCATTAGAAAAACATTTCTGATTGCAGAATAAGTTAGTTATGCATTGAGAATGGACATTTGAAAGTGTGGGTCAAGAATTTGACTCCAAAATCATCAGCCCACTTATGTTTGATTTCGAGTCCTTTCCATACTAAAGGCTTGCCTAAGGATGTAAGACAATAAGTTCTTCTTTTTGAGCAACAAGAGAAGGAAACAGGCTGTCTCCATAACTCTGCACATAATCTGCAGCATTCCTGACATGTTCTCAGGACATCAGAGATGGCAGGATTTCAAGTGGGCTGCCTTTGGAGACCCTTGATATTTTCTTCTGTTCTGTACCCAGGATACATCATCTTTTTGATTATGAATTGTGTTTTCCAGCCCCACACAATCCCTATCTTAATTATTGATTTTTGTCCTTATCAAGTGGCTTTCTTGAGAGTGGTTAACAAAAAGGAAGGATTAAGGGACATTAATATGGGATAATCACGCATTCTGCTGTGTTTGGGTCACTGACAGTCTAGCTAAAGTTCAGGTTTAAAGATATAAAGAGTATAGTAGAATACTATGTTATACTGTAGAATTCTAAAATATATACCTATAATACGTCATCCCACTGTAGACCACCATTTCCTATTCATGTCAGGAACTATCTTTTATGTTGCAAAACAAAACAGGAAACTTTAACTGCAAGCAAAGCAGCTAAGACAGAAAGGCAGATTGATAAAGGCACCAAGCTCATGGCCTCGAACAAGACAAAGAGAGACGGAGATAAAGAATATTCTTTTACTGACTTAGTGACCTATGTCAGGGAGTTAGCTCTGGTCCCTGTCCAGCTGAGATGGACTAACTCGTGTTTTCGCTGTCTCTGGACACGGGACTGTAAAGCAAACTGTCCCCACTTTTTATTTGTGTGGGTTTTGTTTTTGTTTTGATTGGTTCGTTGGCTTTTAGAGTTTTGTTTTCTTGTTTGTTTGGGTTTTTTTTAGACAGCAGAGCTAGATGCCTTGCTGTTCACTGAGACCTTGAAACAAAGTAGTGCATATGTGGGGCAGGAGTACTGGGGAAAAATATGGATCAAAGTGTAGCTTTGTCTTTGAGATCCATTTAATCTCTTTGGTCAGCTGTACAGCTTCTTCAGCGCACTTCCTGATGAAGGTACACAGGATATCTTATCTGAGTGAGGTGCCTAACCCTAACACACTGCTTTCTTCAAACACATATATCCTATTGCTGGAGGACAGATAATAGAGACAGCATTATCACTGTGTGTTGGCAGGGAGAACATGAGAAAAGGGACTTGAGGTTGCCAGAGCTGCCCTTCATTTACCCTTCTTTTCATCAAAAACACCGCACTGTCATGTATTAGCAGAAAACAGGGGCTGAAGTAGAGGTAGAGTGGGACTGGCAATTAAAATAGCACCACTACGGAGAGACGTGACTCTGTGTGGAAAGAACAGTCAGTCCTGGAGACTTACCTGCCTCTAAGAGACTGTCCTTGGGGAAGGAAAAACAAATCCCATGGTGGATGAAGGCTCCCTCCATCCCATTCTCTCACCTACACTTCATGTTCAGGAGTCAGGAAATGAAAGACATAATTCTTCTCTATCTGCCTCCCCGCAGTGCAGTTCTTCCTCATGCTGCCTCCAGAAACCCTTTCCTCTTTCATCCAGAGACCTCAGGCTGGTCTGTCCCACTTCATCATGGTTCACACTATTGGAATTGTTTACCCACTCTTTTTTCAGCTATCATAGACCAGACAAGGGCGTTTGACCCAGTCTGCCTTGGTCAACAAATGGTAAGAATTAAGTATCTACTAAGGTTACATCTGAAGGACACATTGCTCGGTCTAGCCATTACTTGTGCTCTTTCAAATAAATTACAGTTATCACTAAGCAAGGGACTAAAAGCAAAGGAATGGTGTCTTAGCAATTGTCTCTTTATGTACTGGTATTCTCTGGGCACAGAAAAAGCAGAAATTTGTCAGGACAGTTCTTGACAAGACCCCTTATCTAGGAACTAAATGTTATCTTTCCTGGCAGATTTTTAAAATCATCCCTGCCAACCCCCGTTTCAACCTGCAATTAAAAAAAAAAAAAAATCACAACAGAAAACCCAAACTGAAAAACTCAAATACTTTCTAAAAATTGATGAACCATTGCAAATGACCTTATTTGCCTTTAGAAAATACTAAGGTGGTTTTGAGACTGTTGGTTATAACCCTTTTTTTGTTGCATGGATAGTAAGATAAGACATTCTCGACTGAAGCTTACTGTGAATCTGGGAAGGTCACCTTATATGTACTTTCCATTGCTGTTATAGATTCATAGATTTTAAGTCCAAATGGGACCTTGTGTAACTCCTCCTGCATAACATAGGTCAGATAACTTTGCTTGATAATTCTGCATCAAATCAAATTTAAAGCATACCAAGGAATGCAGATATTACTTTGTTTTCTACTCTGTAATCTCCCTCAACACTACACACATACGTGTGTGTGTCTCTCTCTTTCCCAAGGCTTCCTTAGATCATACAGAGTTCAGAATAACTGCCTATTATAGCTTCGAGCGAAAAAGCGGTAAAAAGAAAAAAATATAATGGTTAACAGCAGCTGGTCCGAGAGTAAAACAGAGGAACAGAGGCAGTAGGTCACAGAATAGATGTGACAGAGTACAGAAAGTAATGAGCAAGCTCCTGCATTTCCAAGACCTTCATTCAAATTAATGCTTACTATACCAGTAGGTCACAGATGAAAATGAGTTGGGTGGTTCTCCTTCATTCTGGACTACAGTGAGCATTTGTCAATATCACCACATTTTCCTGAATATCAGGACACATTTAGTCCATCAAGTCCTTTAGGTGCACTTGACTAGCAGGAAAGCTGTTGGAGTCCAAAGTGATATAAGAAAGAAGTTCGTGCTGTGGGATAGAACTATTTTGGTGACGCTATCCCAGCTTTTCTATGTTGGACTAACAAAATTGCCCCAGATTCTGTATTTTGTTGTTGTTATTCCAAGCACTAATGCATTTTTGACGGAGAACTGCCTTACTTTTTCGTGTTTGCCACAATCATCTGGTGAAAGCTGACACCGTATATATATATACATATATATGTATATTTGTTAATATATTTCTTTATTTGACTAAATAAGACAACTGAAAACTCAGTTGTTGTCATTTAATTTGTTAAGAATTGCACCATAGACATATGTTCATGAAACGTACTCATCTCAGGCATGAGAGAAGGTATTCTACTTTCCTCATTCCAAACTTTTCCTTTTACTCCTCTAACATCTCAAAGACAAACTTTTTGTGTGTCTAATGAACTTGCCAAAACAGAAAAAGTACCAGAGCCTACTGCCTGACTGCTGCCCTGGTTGTCCCTGAGGTTAAGCATTTTACTCTGTTGGCCCCATGGCATTTTTTGGCCCCTAATTTTACCTAGAAGAGGTATGAAATTCTCTTCCTCCCCAACAAATTACTAACTCAAAATCACATAAGAAATTAACTAATCACAGTCACTGAAGTGCCTTTCTGATCAAGTTTCTTTTCAATATCCTAGCCCAGGCTATTTATTGAAGCATGCTAAGAAAAAGACTTATTCATTCTGTTGGAAATAGTCCATAGTTCATTTTTATGCAAAGAAGACCTCATCTTCTTTAAAGAAGAAAAATTAATTACTAATGAACATTAAAAAAACCTGAGAAAAATCATTCAGCTTTAGTAACACATCACTGCATCAACTTTGTCAGAGAATTATGAGTAATTTTCATCAAAGCTTATTCAAACTTTTGATGGTCTTTGTTGAGGATGTGGTAGAGCTCTGGTGTTACTGAATAATAATATTAATACTACTAATACTATTAATATTACTACTAATGTCAATATTAATAACAACAGCAATAGTAATAATAGTAATAATAATAATAATAATGATTAGTGTTTGTACCACCTTTCATTAGTGCCTTTATAAACATTATTTAAGACTTACAACATTCCAGAACTTAATTAATAATTACTTTTTGTGTATTTATCTTTAGAACTGACACTGATTTATTGCTTCGTGAAAGTATCAGTTTCTCAAGCCCTTTTTCTGTTTCACTACTAGAGGTTTTGCCATTTTTATTGGGAAACTACTATGCAGAGAAGGTTATTTACACTGACCATTGTATAGAGCTAATTTAAAAGTAAGTCTTTACCTGAGAATTTTAAGTACTTTTGGAGGGAAAATTGAACATGATTTGTCATTATAGCTGCTCCTCCCATTTACTGGTAAGCCTGGCGAATACTGTCCTGTCTGCTCACACCAGTAAATTAAAGGATGTGCCTGGACACTAGGAAAGCCTCATCTGTACTTCTAAAGAGTTGGACTCATCCTTGCAGGACATTGCCTGAGGTCATCTGTCATTTTCTCATGCATCTCTCCCCAAGCAGAATTTAAAACAACAGCTGCAGTGACAAAGACCACTCTTGGGGATCATTTAATTTACTGGTGTGGATGGACCTGTGGAGTCCTAGTTTATATTGTATGAACATAATGCTAACTTCACAAAAATTTGACAACCTCACACATGGAAAGTGTGTCTTAAAGACAGAAAGTTTAAATAAAATTTGGAGTAGCTTGTGATCTAAAACCTATTTTGTAGTGAGGAACTTGGACTGTGTCAGCTGAACAGACTCCTATATATTTCCTTCTTTACCACCTCTAACAGCAGTAGTAGAGGAAGTGTTTTAGCATTGTGCTTGTTCTTTAGGATGAGATCCTAAAACATGCAGCTGGAGATGAGATCAAAGATTGATGAAGTCCTGGTGTCAGCAGGAGAGACTGTGAACAGCTGGGACCATGCTGGAAGGCATAAGAATATGTTCATTTTATGGAGCAGCCTTTAGCTCCCTGGTGAATCTGTTCATAAAGATTTTGGAAATGAATGGAGTCATTGCATTGTACTTCATGACTTCCCTTTGGATAGGCTTGGACCTTGTGAGGAATTATACTGTTCTTGATGCTTGACTTTGTCTATTAAGTCTGTGAAAGGACCAGTCTAATAAAGCTGATATGGGTCACCTGAGTAGGCTCTCATTTGATTAATATGTGACTTAAAAGAGGGTGAATTTCATCAAGATTATCTGGCCTACTGGACCAGATAATAACGATGGAAGTAGTCCACGTTTTCAAACCTGAATGGACATGAAATCAGTAAGTTACACAAGAATTGCATTCTGAGTGAGAGCCAGCTGGTTATTCTTAGATTTTGGCAGGTTCTTACTGGACTACTAGACTTTGAGTCGACTCTAGTCAACTCCCTGGCTTTTAAAGCTGTGCTTAGGTAATATTGACTGCGACAGCCTCACCCAGTGTTTCAAAAATTACTTTCTTCTGCTTTACATTCCCCTTCTGTCAACCCATTCCTTTCCATTCTCTTTGTGTCATCTGTGGTGCTTACTTAACTATTCAATAAAGAAGTTCAGAACACTAATTCTGCACAAAATCACCCAACCATCAATAACAATTCCAAAATGAGAAATTTACCTGGCTAATCAAAGCGTCAGAAACAGTACATTTGATATTACCCAGAGAAACATTGTGTGAAAGGAGAAGGGAATGCCTGTGGTCCCCTTTGGTGGCTGCAAGTTGTGAGATTGGCTCAGATTTTTCATTAAATAGGACCTCAATGGCCTGAAAAACCCAGAGAGTTAGCAGCTGGCCCAGAATTTCCAGCTGAAGTGCTAGGAGACCAAAGTGCTAGGTGCTAGGAGACCAAATAATTTTCCAGTTGTTCTTGTCTGTGTTTAGGACTTGTCTTTGAAGACACATCTTCGGTGTTCTGCCCTCCATATACTTGCTTGGCTTCTACCTGCTCCTGCTGTAGCTGTCCCATATGTTAACCTTTTATTATAAGCTTCTTTGATCCCTAAATCCCATTTAATCATATTCATGTCCACTTCCGTGGATCAGTGCACCTTCACTCTTGACTCCATATCTAAAAGAACATTCAAGAGGGAAAATTAAGTCACAGAAGGATAGTTCCTATTTCTTTTGTTCTGACAAAGAGACTCCAGAAGTCTCCACAACTGCAGTTTAGAATAAAATATGATTATCACACTAGTCAGTGATGTAATTCAGATTTTCTCCATAACTTTAGGAAGTCTATTTTGGCCAAAAGCAAAAGAATAATTTCTGATGTGAACTTGATATTGAAATTATCGCCTTACAGCTGGTTAAAGGAATGCCTTAATGTACTAACAGACTAAAAAAAAAAGTGTTAATGTGTCCTCAAGACTGGCAGAAATGAGTGAAAGTGAAATAAGCATTCTTTACCTATTCCTTAGAGGCAGATAGACAGTTTTGTGCAGTGGGATTTCCTTTGTTTAAACAATTGTTATTTCCTCTGCCTAAGTAACTAGTGAGATGTAGTACCTCATCCCTTCTGTTGTAATCATGGCATTTTCAGTTATTTCCACTCAGTAGTAAAGAGCTTCATCACTCTTTTTCCCCTCTGATAAATCCATGCAAAGCAGAAATAAGTTAAAAAAAAAAAAAAAAAGAAATTAAAAAAAAAAGAGAACGGCAAAAAAAAGAAAGAATAAAATAGGAAGACATAATTTTTTTCTCACAACTCATGACCTATTAGATAAGAAAGGAAAAAAAAGGAAAGAAACTTTAAAGGCATTTGTAGTGTAGTGGATTAAAATTTGAGAGTAATTGAAAAAAATAGTAATGCTGAACGCTGGCAGAGCAAAGTGACAAAGAGGAAAAATGAAAGGTTAGAAAGAATGGGCTCAGCAACAGGAAAGTTTTAGAATGCTAAATTCTAGTTGAATTATGAGCTCTGGGTGTCCCCGTCCCTTCACTGAAGTTATTGCAGTCATGAACACTCTGTGCTTTAAAATTAAATATTGGTAAATCTAATTGTCTCCTGTGAAGTGGAACCTAGAATTACTGTATCTAAAAGCTGCGGAGCAGGGAAGGAGGAGGGGAAGAATTGGATCTGAAGCCTATAAACAACGCTCTTTTGAGACTCTGAAGAAGCCTCTAAGACACGTCTTCTCTCAACAACCTTCTCTGTCATACGGCCAGTGAGGAGAATCAGAATTATGGTCCATTTCAGTGCTTAGCACTTTTTTCTCCCAAGCGATCCCTAGGCATATTGAAGACATTTCTATGTCCCTTCAACACACACAGACACACACACACACACACACACACACACTCTCACTCTTCAACCGTCCATTTTCTAAGTCTTTCTGCCTCAGGCAGGTTTCAAAGAACCCACCAGACCCTTGTGCCTCAGTCCACACCTCCGACATCTGAAGTGAGGAGAAGATGCTGAAACTCTGTGTTACAGAAGCAAAGCTCTGCACACCTGAGTTTTACTATAATTACAAGTCAGGTTTTTGGGGTGTTTTGTCTCAGATTTCCTCGTTAACTAATTTTGGCTTGGTTTGGTGACTTTTAAGAATCTCCTGTGTTTATGTTTTCTTGTTAGCTCTATCCAGTATTCAGACGGCAATATTGCCACTGCAAATTCCAATATTTCATTATTGTAGTGGTGACTGTCACAGCATTCATTTTGGGTGAAAATCTCGGTTTCATCTGTAGATCACTCTCTACTGGGAATTAGGAACTAAAAGGCTTTTCAAAGTTCAGCTTTAAATCTATGAAAAAAAGAAGAAAAAAGTGGTTATTTTCTTTTTCAGAGTTGCAATAATTACCTTTCAGCCCCTTTGCCACCAACTGGAACATGAGGCTCCAGCCTAGAGCCAGGGCTTTGTGAAAGTATAAAGGAAGGAAAAGATACCAGGAGAGCACATAGAGAGATCATCAAAGACAACTTTATGTGCTGAGATCCACCCAAACCAGCCAATAAAATGTGGGTAGAAAAGGCAAAAGGGACATTTATTTACTTGTGCTTTGTATTGTTTCAAAGCAACTTCTCTGGAGTCAGAGGAACCTTTATCCCCCACTTCCCGTCTGCTCCTCCTGTAAAAAAAAAGGGCTGCTTCCAACAGAAAAGAGGAAATAACATATTTACATGAGATTACAAAGTGTTTCTGAAATTCATAGTAAATTTGAGGCTGTGGAGAGGGGAGCCCAGGGGAAAACCTGTTACTTTATGTCCTTCCTGAAGCATAAAATTCAGCAAAAATTCAATACTGCTGTCAAATGCCAAATAGGCAGGTCGATATGTTAAACAGGAAGTAGTGACACTTCTAAAGAAATAGGCCAAAGCTTACAGCCAGGCTGAGATATAAACTCTAATGATTTCACACTTTCATTCTTAGTCCATGTGTTTTCTGACTGAGAAATGGAAAGTGAAGAATTTACAGCCCTCTCTGATTGGATATTCAAGGGTACAATTTCATACTGCAGTTCTTTCACTCTATTGCAATGCTTGTTATGTTCATTTCATTCTTATTAGAGATGAATGGAAAGCGAAAACCCTCACTGACACTACATCAAATATATGAATGGGCAAGACAATCAAGTTTCCTGAATTTTGAAATCAGATAAATACATGACCAATTCTACCTGTTCTTTCTGCTAAACCAGATATTGAATATGTCCTTGTTTTATAAGAGATTCTTACATTAACCTGTTCTGGCCCAAACCTGAAACTCACAAAACATCCATGACCTTTTCAGATTTCTTTTTGTTCAGAAGCAATTCTGTAGTTCTGAAAAGTTTGCTGCCCACAGAATTAATAGAGCACTTGAAATACAATTAAATCTCCAATATTAAGGCAAGAACGCTCCTTCTCCTTTTTTTGTGCATACCAGACCTCTATTTTATTTGTATGGTTAGATCTACAAGAATAGTACTGCTTCTTACTGAATTCATACAGAAATCATTAAAGCGCTGTGTATTTAAATAGAAACAAACAATCGTTCCAAAGTCCTGTAGCATAAAATGAGGCTCTCTTATGTTCTTTTAAAAGACCTTCCCATCCCAATGCACTAGTGATCCTTTAAATAACATTAGAAATAGGTCCATCTCTGTCTCGAAGCCTCAAGATGAGGCAGAAATCATCTGAGTGAGATCGGTTTAGAGGTAGGCATGGCTTGAAAACATGTAATTGTGTTCTGCAGCAATACTTAGTTCATCAGCTACCGTTCACAGCAAAATGGAAAGTGCATGACCCCTTACTCTGAGTGCCATGTAGGAGGCTAATTTTTCAAATATATAAAATGCTGCATGAGTCCCTTTCTTGAATTGATGCTGATAGACTGGATTGTATCATCCCAAACATTTTCTACCCTAATAGGCCTTATAATACATTGGGAGCATAGTGCATTGATGCAGATTAACAATATAAAAAGTTAAGCTAGGTTTTATATTAGCATTATTCTTAATGCTAATGTAATGCCGAACCACTAAGGCAGCATTGTTAGAGTGTTAGTACTGTAGATTGTAATGACAAAAGGAATTAGATGGGTTTTCTATGTTAAATCAATCATTAAGTGGTGGTATAATTATTTGCTGTTAGTAAAGCTCTTTTTTCCCCCTATTGTAAAATTGACAGTGTACGAAAGTAATTGCACTGTTTTCATTTCAGCAGGGCTCCTTTAGATTAGACTTGGGGAGGAAAGATGTGGCACTCCTAATCCTTTTGACATTTCAGGAGGAATGCATGAGTAATATTGCATAGCCAAGTAATTAATCAGCCTGGGTATTTGTGGTCTACAAAGCATGTATTTCTACTTGCATTAGGATGGGAAGGGTGAATAGTGGGTGGGAGAGTTTCTGTGTTCAGCCTTTCCACTGTTTTAATTACAGTGGGACATTGTCTTCAATAATTTCCTTTGTCAACTTTGTATGTGTCTTGCATGTTAAGATCATGGCTAGAAAACTCTCAGTTGAGATATTTTAAACCGAAATAGAGGAACTTGCTTGTTAGTAAACTTAGGTTTTTATCCTTGTTATACCAGCCATCACAAAGGATTCATGGAAGCTAGATTTGGGGGTTCAATGTGTGGAATACTGAGGTTTCTTTAGTGAATTAGGGGTGTTAGCTAGATGTTTTGTTTCTTTTGAAGTAAGATAAGAGTAGCTCTCCTAAGGTTACAGAAGGACATGAACTTTTTCCTTCCCTCCTTCCTTCCTTCCTTCCTTCCTTCCTTCCTTCCTTCCTTCCTTCCTTCCTTCCTTCCTTCCTTCCTTCCTTCCTTCCTTCCTTCCTTCCTTCCTTCCTTCCTTCCTTCCTCTTTCTTATCCCCTTCTCCATGCTCCATTCCATCATCCCCTCTTCCCTCCTTCCCCTTCTTTCTTCCTCCATCATTTTTCTTCCTCCCTTCTCTTTCATCACAAATTTTAAAGAAAGGGAAATCCATTTTTCATCTCACAAAATAATGCTTATATTTGCTATCTAGAGAAGAAGTTGGATCTATTTACATCACATTTTAGAATAATACTATTTTTTCTTGTAATGGTAGCATCAAGTACACATATTTGTTTTTATGAAGGGGCACACTATTTTTCTAGAACAGTGATAAGATAGAAGAGGAAGATGTGAATTACTTAAATCTTGCACTCATCATAATGGGAATAAACCAGTAAGTCATTGAGAAAAAAATATTTTTCCATATTCTTCCTTGAAGAGACCTAGCACCAGGTGTGCTTTTTAAAATATATAAGGCACAAATCTGCAGAAAGAGACGTTGCCTCCCAGACAAAAACACCCAGAGGTCTACCGCACCTGACATCTTCAGATGTGCTCTCTCTTACCTGTTGAGGAAATGTCAATAACATTGCCTGACTTGCTCCTTTCTTGGGTTGCAATACTACCAGCCTTAGTGAAATGAAGGCTACAATGTAAGGATGGAATCCTTATGAACTTCATCAAGAGAGAACAGAATATACTACTTTTTCTGCGGTGCTAGGCACTACACAGTTTTTGACATATCCAGAGTTTGGACAGAACACTGTCTGGAAATCACAGCTATCATGAACATCAATTAAGAAGCTGTAGGTGAGTGTATGATTTGTGGTGAACTGCAGATACAAAAAATGCTAGAAAGCTCCATGTTGTATCAAGATAACTAACGAATTGAGTAATGAGGAAAAAAAAAAAGGAAAAGAAAAAATATGAGAGAATCATCCCTTAACTAATTCTACATCTTTATAACCTAGTTTATTTTAACCAATAACATATTTTCAAGGAGATATTTCAAAATGTGTGTATGAAGGTACATTCTGTGACATATTAAGCTCTGAACTGGACTTCCAAAACTCACATCAAGAGACTTATTAAACTTCATATAGCCTTTGGTTCTGTTATATAAATATGAAGACTTTCTTCCTTGTACTAGGCTTAGATGGTTTTCTGTTGCTTTTATGTTTCTGTTTTCAAAATTGTTAAATGGATGCCAGTAATAATAATTTGTGTGTCTGGTACGCATTGATATTTTTTGGTACATTTGCTCTAAAGATAAGCAGATGGGGGGTTATTAAATTCTATAAAACTATATGTTTTAAAGAAATAGAATATGAAGGCAGCTTGAAAAGTCATGCTGAGCTGGCCTCCTTTTTAACTGGTTCAGAACCATGATACACAAATTGTTGGCAACATATTTCAAGTTGTTAATTGGTTATGGTCTCTTATGTTCTTAATCGATAAATTAATTGAACTGTGTCAGATGCTTTTCCTCACTTTCATTTACTTCAGAAACAAATAACTGCCAAGCTATCTATCTTCAGCTGAAGTCAAACAGTTAAATTATAAAATTTAAAAAAAAAAAATCTGTCAGAAATTCCTTCTTACACAAATGACAACTGAGAAAATTCACCCTGGATCATCACTCATCTTTAATTTCACATATCGAGTCCATAACATGGAAGTCAAATTCGGTCTGTCTCTCTGTCTGTCTGTCTGTGAATCTCTTTGTTCATGTTACGAGTGCAGCAGCTGACAGAGAATCACAGTCATACACTTAGAAGGTGTTTCTGTTCTCTCACCCTGAGCACAACAGCACTTTTAAGGAAGCACTTCAAGGCTCCATGAGCTTTAGGAGGAGAAGGACTGAAGGGCATGCTGGGCGAGCAGCACCAAAAACATGCCAAAACCCAGCAGAACCCATTGTGGTGGGTCCTTGCTTTAACACCTCTGAATGCATATTCAGGGTGTTGTATATCAGTCATCACTGAAGTTGTTGCAGGTGGTCTCAGCGCATTGTTCATCCATTTTGTTGCTATCACTGCACAACATACTTCTAGTAAGAAGGTAAAATTCATTGTCAAGTGAGGTGGCAGGGAGAGAGCTAAGTTATGTGTCAGGTGCTGGACATGATTATTCTAGCCCTAAATATGTACATAAATCCTTGACCTGGGACTCCTACTGAGAGGGGGTGGACGAATAAAAAAGAGATAATCTACTGATTTTTCCACAGATGTCATTGAGTAAGGTGACAGGGACCCTTTTGTAAAATTCTGGCTTAAAACCCCTGTATAATCTTGAAAAGTTTATCTAGACTCCTAAAACTCAAACTGGACATGGCATTGATTTTGGAATTGCAGTGTAAGGAGGTTGGGCAAATTTCCCAACATTTTATACACAAAACTTTTCAGGTAGTCTTATTTAAAAGTTATTTTAACTATTCTTTAAGTCCAATTCAATATTTCTAATTACAGGAATAGTGAGACTCCTGTAAAGAAGAAGCTTTAGCGTATTGCATATATGTGGCTTGTCCAATAATTAAAGGAAGGGTCCTGCTTGTGTTACAGTACTGATACCATCAACAAGTCACAGCACAGAAGGGAGTTGTTTGCTTTGGTTTGGTTTGGTGGGTTTTTTTTTGTTTTATTTTTCCCATGGCAAGAATATATTAGTATAAACAAATTGATAAATAAAAAACAGAAAATAATCCAGTAAAAGCAAAAAGGTAACCAAGAACACACTTTATACTTCCAAGACTTTTTTTCACAAAACCTGTAATCTGAATCCTCATCATTAACCTACTTCAGTCTGTCTTGAACTGAATATATTGATACCTCAGTCTCTGCAGTTCATACACAAGATCTTAAAGTATAATTTTTATTGGGTATCTGTTGCTACAAGAAACTCATTGTGGCTTGAAGTACCCACACTAAGAAGCTTAAGAAGTGAAGGAGAAGAGCAGTTTGCTATGACTTATAGGCCAATAAAAGAGTAAAACATGTTTTCAGGACCTAAGTGTAGTGTTGAAATCCCCCTCTCCACTTTTGCTTCCTCATGGAAATCCCAGGAAATTCTTACTTGTTTGCAGAGTTGGACAATGAGATCCTGGGAGAGTTTTACCAGTCAAAAGGGTGCTAGAACACAAGCCAAACACAGAAAACAAGCACTACTGTGTTGCAAGAGGGGAAAATCATCAAGCACATAAGGAATTCTGAAAATAAAAATGTAGGCATATATTTAAATAATGTAAGAAAAAGTGTACTGTTGTGTTTATCAATAGAGCATTTCTGCTTTAGTCTATCTCATTCTTGATGATATTCTTGTTTCATCCAGACCAAACTCTCATTCTTAAAATATTGATACGTGGGTGAAGTGTTTCTGGTGCAAGGCAACACATAAGATAAAATCTTTATTTAAAAAAAAATACAATATTATATATTATACTTAAAATATTTATATCATTACTTAAATATTATTACATTGTTATCTTCGATACCACATAAATAAAATTATTATCCAACATGCCAGAAAAAAACCCCAGCTTCTATCAATTAACTTATACAAATTCCTATATCCATTATTAGGATTTTACAATTCACCTTATTGCTTAAAGTACATTATCAAATGGCACATCACTGAATAACACAGGAAGAATATTCTAGAGAATTAAAGAAAGAGTGTTCTTTTGTATTAAAGTAACTAGATACTTTCCAATTCCTAGCTAAAATTATAGATTATATTCTGTTATAGTTGCGTTCACTATGTTTTAAGAGCACTGCATGGTTAAATCTTTCTGTATTTGGCGAATGTTTTCCCAAAAATATAGCCGAAAATCTAAACTTGTTTGATATTCTTGGAAATGTCTTTCTGCCTCAGTTTCTGCATTTGACAAAGGAATGTCATAGCCTTTTTCGTACGTGACAAGAGAAAATGATAATGTTAATGTTCTTTATGAATGCTTCTAAGATTTGTGGATAAAAAGATTGCATATATATCAGCATTTTATAGTTGTTGAAATTCTAATAGTATTAAGAGATAATTTTTCTGTGCGGTGAATGGATGAGAGGACACAGATAATGATTTGCCAATCTAGACAGAAAAAGAGCAAAATAGCCCATTATCTGCATTTTCATTTGATAATAGGATGTCCAGAGAGAGCAAAGAAAATTTAATCAAGTAAGGACCATGGCCTTTTATTTTCATGAACTTTGCTTTGAAACAAAATGGAAGCATTCATCTCATTTTGTTGGTATCAGCCCTTTCCAGTGCTACTAAGAATAGTTGAATATTGCAACTTAACAGGATAATATCAATATCACAACAAGATAAATGTTTCCTTTTCATAATGTAAACCAACACCACAGGTTGTCCAGTATCCAGAGAAGATAGGTACAAGCTGAATTAACCTGCATTAAAACAACTCAATAAATCAAATATTCAAAGCTCTCTGAAAGTTTTCAAGATTAGCAATGCTTGCAAAAATCACATTTAAAATATGTGCCATTGAGTCAGAGTCAGGAAAGAGATACTGAGATGTAAGGGGAGTCTTATGAGCTTGTATTTGTAATTATTTTAATTGTGAAAGAAACAATTCTGGTTATCTTTTTTATAATTAAATTTTGGGTACTGACCTATTTCAAGGGAAAGGCAAGGGAAAAAATTCTATCCACCTGCATCTGCTGTTTCCTGGATACAAGCCAGTCTTTCAGACTAACACTAACTCACAAAGCAACAGAGAAAGGACAAACATGCCCCCTCTCTTTGCTGATTAGAGGATGCCTCATAAATGCATTCCCTGGACAAGCTTTATAATAGACTCATCCACTTTGTGTTCAATTGTAAATTCAATACCTAGTACTATTAGCTGTTCTATCTGTTGAACTTCATCGTGTTAAACATTTGGTAATAAACAGACCAGGCACAAACAATAAAAATAATTGTACATATTTCTTTAAAGTATACGTTGCAACTTGGGATTTTAGGCTCAGGGTTGTTTTCTTTTTTATTTTCTTCTACAGTAACTTCTTGGTAGCAGCAGAGGATGAGCAAATACATTGTGTGCAAAGGCTGAGTCAATTAGCAATAGCTGTCATGTGTATTGAAGTGCAGTTGTTTAAAGTGAGAATATTCTAAATGCAGAAAACTGTTACAGCTGGGGAGAATTTCTGAACTGTGCTTCAGCTGTTTTGCTCAGTTCTGACTTCAAGCATGGACCCTGTCAGAGCAGCAGAATGACAACTTCGTAGGAGTTCTGTGCCTTATTTTTTAATCCTGATGAGCCAGAGCTACAGTGAGCTCCCATTCCTTAGAGAGAGCCAGAGAGTCATGGGGTCACACCGAGCCAAACTGTACAGACCAATTCCGCAGAGTTTTCCAAAAGCATAACCTTAAATCCTGCAAAAATCTGTTCCCCACGCTTCAGTCTCCTGAGAAGGCAGCTGCCACTGCCTTCCGCAGCCCCGCTCCTGTCTGAAGCTGAGCCGTACGCACAGCACTTCAGAACCAGGTGAGGAGCAGGGAACTCCTGGAAAAGAGACAGAGCTGGTTTGTGTGCAAACAGCCTTTGCTTAAACTTTTT
The DNA here is from genome assembly GCA_014706295.1 of Lycocorax pyrrhopterus obiensis. Lineage (NCBI taxonomy): Eukaryota > Metazoa > Chordata > Aves > Passeriformes > Paradisaeidae > Lycocorax > Lycocorax pyrrhopterus. The sequence goes on from JACSVZ010000014.1 coordinate 5,262,746, forward strand.
GCCTCAGTAATGTACTCATTTAATTTTAAAGCCTGTGTCACCGCATTTCTGTTTGATTTTCAGACCCATGGCTCTGAACTCCCCGCGTGCCTTGCATCAGCTGCACCGGGACACTTCACAAGTACCTGTTAAATGCCTGATGGGGCACATAGAGCTGCCCATTCACTGCTTTATCAGTGGTCCTGATAACGGGGATGGGATGAAGCAGGCGAATTAGGGCTGTCACCACAAACTTGTGCTTTTCAGCATCAGTCACTGAAGTTTTCAGCGTAATAACTTGTTTTCTACCCAGAAGAGCTTGCCCAGGCATCCTCTAGTGGATAAATGTGTTTATCACAGATTTTTTAAGCTGGCTGATGATGCTGTTCCAGGCTGGGAGACATCATCTCCTTTTTGAGACTCTAGAAGCTTCTTACACGCATGCATATGCACAAATAAAGTTCATTCAGTGCACCGTTTAAGCAGACAAATTAATTAAGGAATTTTTTTTCAGGAGAAATGATGGTGATAAGGACACCAAAAGCTCAGATAATATCTGCTCCTGTGTAGAGTTCTTGAAAAGTGGCTTTTGGCCTCAGTTTATTCTCTAAAATGACTGTTAATTGTAATGGCAGTCAGAAGGGATTGATTTACTGATATTTACAGCCATATTTATATATCATATGATATATATAAGGTACTGATATTTACATAAGCCATAAAATAAATGGTATCCTTTTGTCATTATCAGTTTGTCATTTTATTCCTCAAATATGAAATAAAGTCTGAACTAATAAAACAGCTATTTCTGATGAAAAGCTAGAACAGACATATTTTTGCACCAGTGTGGACCAGGGCTGATACTGAATTTTATTTAAAATTTGAAAGGGGAAAGAAAAAGTAAATAAAGAAAAAGAGATTGCTTTAATTTAATAAAAATGGGTTGCAGCCCTTTTTATTGCCTTATATACTAAGAGAAATAGAGGCCTTGATATATATCCCCAAACCAGGTGATGCTAGGAATCCAGAGAGATGAATCAATCGTGTGTGATTTCCAGTCCTGTTCCGTGGCTGAAGTGCACTGTGTTTGAGCAGCCAAACTTTGCTGAAATTCACCCGCTGCTGAGACTCAGGGCAGCTTGTGGGAGTCAGGAAGCAGAGTGGATGGCCAGCAGCCCTCTAAGGAGACAGCAGGCCATGTGTCAGTTGTCAGGAAAACATATTCCTCTATTTTCCTACCCCTTGAGTCAGCTATATTTCACAGCTCTGGTGTCAACGGAAAAGCTTAATATCAACTGTATTGGAAATACAGCTTTCCAATTAATTCATGTCCCTGAAATATAACTTCTTTTTTTCTGTTTCTTTTTCTTCTTTCACTCACTAGGAGTGGAAATTTGACCACAGGTATGACAGTGCTGCCAGCACTATGCTTATTATTAGAAGCATTAAACTGAACCATTGCTTTAGGACCTGTCTGTTGTGTGCAAACAATAACCAACATGATGTCATCTACATTTCACGTGGTTGTGCTTTTCCACATTTCATCAATAGAAAAAGACATTATCTGCTTCATTTGCCTACTTAGGTTTTGGCTGTTATTTGGCTGTTGTTTGGCTGTTATTCCCAATATTGCTAGAACCAGTACCACTGGTGCTATGAGAGCTTCTTAATATTTTTCTTTGTACACATATAGATAGGGGCTACAGGGGGTCCCAACAGAGATGCCTGGGGTGTGTTTTCATGGGAAGGAGGGAATTTGAACACTTTGCAGCTTGTTTTGAGCTATTTCTCAATTTACATGTCAGGGTCTTTCCCAATGAAGTCAATATTTCAAGTAAGGGAGCTAAAGTAATTTAATTTTCTTCTAGATGAGTTTCTTTCTTGTGTACCATTGTTGATAGAAACTGTACTTTAATCCATTTCCATGGACCATATGGGTATCAACAAGTCTGTGGCTTATGTCAATCCTTCGTAAGATGCATCTGTTTAATGTAGATGGCTCTTTTTGTGTTAAGCATTCTGGGCATATTTTGCTGCCAAAAGGAGGAAATGAGATAATTTCAGAGGCTATTTACCTAATTCTAATTCAGTCATTGAAATTAGATCATGTGATAATTTTCTTAGACCTTCCTATTTCTCTTTACTTACAATAAAGGAAACCTATATGCAATAGTTTTATGTCCTGAACTCATCTGCTACCTTGATGGAGCCTGAGGATATTTCATGGCAAAAGTGTTTCCATGAACTGCAGTTAAACCAGTGACCACTCCAGTAGTTTGTGTCCCCTCTCTTCTAAGGGAAAAGATCTCGGCAAGAGATCTTCTCTTTCCAAATTATAGATATAAAAATACTATGTACAAAATTTAAGATTATCAGCAAAAAGGACATAACAAAACATTTAGCATTTTTACATGTTGATCTCTATGACTGGAGTGGAATGGGATGCAATGGGTGACTATTTCAGTTGGAAGGAACCTACAATGATGACAAATTCAGGGCTGACCAAGTAAAAGTGTATTGTTAAGTGTGTTGTCCAAATGCCTCTCAAACACAGGCAAGCTTGGGAATTGACTACCTCTCTAGGAAGCCTCTCCGGGTGTTTAACCACCTCCTCGCCAAGGAAATGCTCCCTTATATCCAGTCTGAGCATCCCCTGGTGCAGGTTTGGACCATTCCCATGTGTCCTGTCTCTGGATACCACAGAGATGAGATCAACTTGCTCACAGTGTGTTTTAAAACAGAGTTATAAATGTGTGTACAACCAGTCCCTCTGCAGAAATAAAAATTATACCAGAAGATGCTTTTGGACCATGAGTTCTGTGAGAAGATATTAAGCTGCTGTTTCTTATCTTTTGAAGACCAATATTGTCTTAAGTGGGATGGAACATTTTGCTTGGAAATGTTTATTTCTTCAGTAGTGAGTGTGTGTGCATGTGCATGTGTGTGTGTGTGTGTGTCTCTACGGGTGTGTGTCCTTGAATTACTTTTTACATTGCACTTCAAGATTTGATGACTCCAAGTGGTCCTGCTATTGATTCAATATTAGGGAAACAAAGAGTTATTAAGTGATAACCTGTTGGTGTATATTTTTTGCTCTGTTCATATAAACCAGTGGAGCAAGATCAATTTACTCTCCAGTTGAATTGCTTTTCTTGTGGGCACCTAAAGCATACGTTAGAGATCAGCTTCCAAGAAACAAATTTATTTTCCTGAAATGATGGTCTTTATTGGCAACATCTAGTTCTTTTAATTTTACAGTTGGTTTACCAGTTATTATCTCTGTTTTCATGAAGCATGAGAAAAATGCTAGAACAGTTAAATGTGCTTACCATATAGTTTGTGAATTAGTGACTCCTTAAAATTGGCAGCAGATGTGAAGTGAAACTGCACTGTCAGTTCTCCTTTCTTTCCACTCCCCCCCCCCCTCCCCGCCCTTTCCTCCCTGCAAACCCTGGGAAATCATTTGCCTGGCAGAGATTACCAAGGTGCCATCAGCATGTCACACTCAGCTCACACAGTGGCATCAATATTCGTTCTTATTCCTGACCCCCTCATTTGGCTGTGACAAATCTGAAAAATCTGAAAGTTGTGGAGGCTGGGGAGGGGGAAGGAAGCAAAAACTCCTCTGATGCTTTTCTTGTCCATTATGCATTTGACGGAATGTGCCTTTTAAATGACTTGTACATCTCTTCTCAGGTGTGCTATGGGCAGAGTGGCAGCAATTGCCAGCGGTGACTAAGTGAGAAGTGACACTCTCTGTCTCTCTGAGGGTTTCTTCAAGTCCAGTTTGGAACCTTTCATTACATTGCAAGAATCCATTAAGACAGAAACAAGGTTATTCCATGAAATGTTTTTGTGACTAAAGAGGACATCCAGCTCTTTAATCAGTGACAGAACATCTACTCTGACAAGACTGAGTGATACAATGCGCTTGGCTAGCACCTTTGCAACTGAAGGGGAATATAACTTACAAGGACAGACAGTATTCTCATTAAATTGCCATTGGTTGATTCATCAATGCTCCAGTGGAAATAATTATTCTGTATATGTTTGATGTAAATGTCTATGTCAAATGAAACCTCATTTTGTATTTTGCGGATGTCTGATCCATGATAATTTGGCTAATGCCTTCAGGTCATGAGATAACTGTCTTCTCCCTTCAGTTATGACAGGGGCTGCAGTGAGAGTCTAAGAGTGATTTGGAGGAGATAAATACACATACAGACACATAGGCATGCACATATTTCTGTGTAAACAAACAAATAAACAAACAAAATCACTACTGTAATGTCAGTGTAACCCACGTGGATTTTATTTGTCCCCATGTGGGTGTGTCAGTTTTTGGCTAGAACAAACTGAGAGTAATTTCTTTGACCTTTACAAAGTCACCCCAGAATAACTGGCAGGCAAAATCTCGTCCCAAAAATATCTTTTGCAACAAGATGCTGGAAGTCACCATGAGGGGAAAGAGGTGCTGCTGTATACTTAGATGTGCCAATACAATGCTATATAAACACATAAAAGGCTACAGATTGATTTTGGAATGAGCCCTAAGCACAGTGAAAGTCGGAAGCACAGTGAAGTACTGCAGAAATATCCCAGAAATGTCGAAGCCTCTCTGAATAGGTGTGATTTAATTTCCTTCTGTCTGTTCCAGGGAGAAAGGAGTTATGCTTCATATACGTAGCAAAATTACTACCCATATAATATTGTCTGATGAAAAATGGGGGAATAGCCAAATAATGTTCACTTATTCTCACTAAGAAGGTAAAAAGGCACTGATTAGTCCCCTTCAGTACTAAGGGAAAGATTTAAATAGATTAGGTTTGGGAGTTCTTACAATGTTGTTGGCTTCTTCATAAGCATATAATCTTAAAACAATCTAATCTTTTTTATGTAAAATCAAGATCCTTAGTCATTTAGATAATAGTTAATGATTAATATATCCTTGATAATACCTAGTTGTATCTTACTTTATGAGCAAGACCATTGAAATCAAAAGGACCAATTACTAGATAAGGAAAAACCAACTGTTCATTAAAATCTTAGGAGTTTAGCCTTTTTTTGTGTGTCATAAAGTCATTAGGAGGAGGGGGTGAAAAGAGAAGGATAAAGACAATGAGGAGTATCAACTGAGATAATGTTTTTTAGTCTTTTTCATCTTTTGTATTCTCTGAAATAATGAAAACAACTGGTATTTATTTTTAAAAAATCATAATAAGAAAATTGAGAGAAAATAAAGAAGACATAGAAATCAGTGATTACCAAGAAGCTTTTTTCCTTTCTAAGAGATGTAAGATAAATAAATGTTTTTTAAATGAGAGTATCGTGACTGATTTTGGTTTCTCAGAAGATAATGTTACAATTTTATACACTAACCCATAATAAGTAGGAAAATAAAAGAAATTAAAAAGGAAAAGAAATATCAAGAACACAGGTTTGTATTAAATTTTTCAGTAATAGCTGTTATACAGGAGAAGTGAAAAAAATAGGCAAAGCTGCTCTAAGACACTTCTGAGGCAGTTTACTTGCAGTAGGAATTCTCAGTCCATAAGCAGTTGGCTTAGAAGAAAAGCAACATATATTTTCTTTAAATCAGAGCTCAGATTGTAATTTTACTCCAGATTTAAATTTCCCAACTTCCTTTTAAAGATGCTTGATAGGGAAAAAAAGCCAGATCCCACCTTCTGTAAGCATGGGAACTAGACAGTGCCAGGCCAAGGTCCAGTAGCCACTTGCCCTGTTAGTCCTGGGAGTTGAAGCACACCAATTTGGGAAGACCTCTGTGCTAATTACTAAATTTCTCAGAGGGAATTTTGAAGTTCTGTAATGTGCTGGGTGCATCCCCTTTATGGCATGGTGCCTCGTTGCCCTCTCTTCCCTGTTACTTATCTGCTGTGGGGCAACCAGCAAGGCTGCGGCACATTTCTTGTCAGCAGAGATGTGTCTTGGCTCTGAGGGAGAAACACAGACACAGAGTTTAGGGCTTGATCTTCCTAAGGGCAACTGCAGCAGCACACTACAAAAACTGAGGGTTTTTTTTTCTTTATGATATCTCAAGAAAGGCAATTTCCATGAATGAGAGGCATAAAAATTGAAATACTGAAACTTTGCCTTGACAAAGACATGGCAATGGAAAACAGCCCAAGTCAAAAATCTGTCATAAAGCAGCTTTCTTCTTTATGCTTCTATAATCAATAGAGAAGTCTACAATTCAGCACTTTGTAAATAACATATGTGTTAGCCGGGAAAAACATAGGGATGGATCCTTGGGTAGCTTTTCTTTCTTCGTCATAAGAATGAAAGTGTATTGTATAGCATAAACAGTAGTATTGCATGCTTCATTTAAAGAAATTCATCCTGAAAAAATTAGTTTGTTTGTCAGCTAGAAAGCTATATCTAGATGCATAGAGACAATGAAAATGCACTCCATTGAAATTCCAGTAAACTTTAAAATACTTTTAATATGATCCACTATTTTTTGTTCCTTATAAATCATGTGGCATATAATGAGTAAAAGTGGTGTATCAGAGGGTGAAGAGCTGGCATTTATTGAACAACTCTGATAATGTCAGTAAAAAATAAGGTGGCAAGGAAGCACAACATTTTTATCATTATGGAACCAATTATCTCTCTATGCTATATATGTGCAATGTATAAAAATGAGGAAAATCCTTGCCTCAAAGAACTTATTGCCAAATAAAGTATTGATACAACTAATTGGTAAGTCTTTGTGCATTAATGAATAAAATAAACATGAATGTTCATGAATGGACATGTATTGGTGATGGATAGATAGTTAGAGGGATAGATAAGTGGCAGTATTTATACACGCGTACACACCAACACACATATCAGACTATGGCTTATATCTTTTTCTCAACTCCTAATATCATCTCTGTGCACGAGACAGGGATCTTTGTCAGAGATTTATTCTGCAAATTAAATGAGCTATAGCCTCTTCCCTTATTTTAATGTACACTTTATTCTCAGAGCCATTGCTATTTAAATTTGTTCCTTAACACATGCGGTTCACTTTATTTTACTTTTACTGTGTCTGGACTATTCAAAACTGACACATATAAAAAATAGTGCTGTTTCCCTGAAATAGCAGTGCCTTTGTGTGTGTGAAGCTATAAATAAACACTGGCAGTTAAACTTCTGTGCTTTTAAACTTTAGCCTCTTTATCTCTGTCACTGTTAGAGGCCCCTATCTGGTCTGCCTCCCTTTTTTGCTTATGACAAAATGCTTATGCAGCAGTAATCAGTCTTGGAGGCCTACCCTCCTTTCCATTTCTTTCTTCCTCTTTTAATTTCTGAGTTGCAGGCACTAGTTTCATTGGCGTCTGCTGCAGCTTGGACAACAAATCAAAGCAGTAAATGTTTCTTCCAGAGCCAGCCTCTCTTCTCTCCAAGTCCTCTGTGGTTCTCAGTCACAGCTGATTAGTGAATACACTGGCTTGTTCCACTCATTTCCCCATTTGCTACTGCCAAACCATGGTTAAAACCAGGTCACATCCTGTCCTTCAGGTGTGTCAACCACACCAGTCAGCTTAGTGTCATCTGAAAACTTGATGAGGGTGCACTCCATCCCACTGTCCCAGTCACTGACAAAAACATTAAAAAGTATTGGTGTCAGTATGGACCCCTGAGGGACACCAATGTCATTGATCTCCACCTGGTTATTGAGCCACTGACCACTACCCTCTGGAAGCCACCGTCCAACCAGTTACAATCCACTGAAGAGTCCACCCATCAAAATCCATCTCCCTCTAATTTAGCGAGAAGGATTTTGGTGGGGACCACGTCAAAGGCCATACAGAAGTCCAGATAGATGACATCCTTAGCTCTTCTGTCATCTACTGATAAAGTCACCCCATCACAGAAGGTCACCAAGGCAGGACTTGGCCTTGGTGAAGCCATGCTGGTTGTCTCAAGTAACCTCCCTGTTGTCCATGTGCCTTAGCTCAGCTTCTAGGAGGATGTGGTCCACGACCATATCAGGCACAGAGGTGAGAACGATGGGCTGGTAGCTCCCAGGGTCCTCCTCTCTACCCTTTTTAGACATGGGTGCACCTTTTCCAGTCACCTGGGACTTCGTGTGACTCCCACGATATTTAGGCATCACAGACAGTTGGCTTGGCAACTGCAAATTGGCTTGGCAAATGAGAAAATTCCCTCAGGACCCTGGGATGCATCTCATTGTATCCCAGTAATTTATGTGCACTCATGTTCCTCAGGTGGTCATGAACCTGATCTTCTCTTACAGTGGGAGGGACTTTCCTCCTCCATTCCCTCTTTTTTGGTTCATCCACTTAAGAGGTGTGAGAAGGAGACTGTCACTGAAGACTGAGGCAAAACTTTATTGGGTACCACAGCCTTCTTCTCACATATTTTTACCAGTTTGTGAGACTTGCTCATCAGGGAGGGTGCTCTTTCTTTGACTTTCTTTTTCTGGCTGACATACCTGCAGAACCACTTCTTACTAGTCTTTCCTTGCCACGAAAACCTCCAGCTGCACCTTGACCTTCCTGACCCATCCTTATACAGCTGGCAGCATCCTCGTACTCTTCCCAGGATACCTGTCTCTGCTCCCATGGGCTGTGCATTTCCTTCTTGCCCTTTAGGGTAAGAAGGTGTTGACTCATCCATGCTTCTCTCTTGCCTCCCTTTCCTGATTTCTTACACCTGTGGAGCAAGAAGTCTTTAAGGAAAGATCAGCCAGCCCTGTTCTGGTCATTAAAAAGTGGAGGTTACTTTCTGGGCAATGTCATGTAAAAAATTGGCCCATTGTCCTATTTCTGGATGTGACATTGAGTTTGTGCGCAAGGAAAAAGTATACCAAGCAGGAAAATTATTGTTTTTTATGTCTTCTTCATGTACATTTAGCAGCATAGAGACTTCCTGAGCTAACAATAGTGTGTGGATTGCAGAAATAAGTCTTGTTTAGAACATTGCCCATTAAATCAGTCAAACTTTTGAAACCTTCTGATAATACTGCCACTGTTCGTATGTATAAACACCTTCAAAATTCGGAAAACTGTGTGTAAATTCAAGGTCCCAGGTGAAGTTCTAGAACTCCGGTGTTACTGGGTTTACATCCTGCTTGTTGCATTCGATTCAATTGCTTCAGATTTAATTGACTGAAATTACTTTTCTTCAAATTCTTCAGAAGTTTGCTGCAGCTCAGATTCAATTAAAGTTCCTCCTACTACCATTCCCCCGTGTACCAGCTTTATGGACATATCTGTCAATATCAAACATTGCAGAGGAACATCTTTTTTACATGTATGCAAAATACTTTCTGCTTTGCCTTTCAACTTTCTGTTTAATAATATTAATAACAACATTAATATGAGCTTCTCCTTAGGTTTTCAAACTGACCCTGGTGAGTTTTTTAACTCAAATGTTATTAGCAACCCAAACAAGTTGAGTCATGACTGAATTTTCTCATGCATAAGTAATCTTACCAGTTGCCATTGCAAACACGCTGCTTTTCAAATAATTAAAACACTTTTCAGACAATTCAAGATTACAGATGAGGAGACATTGTAGACCAAGCATATGGCTTCAATTTCAAGGAACTACTTCAGCATGTACATGAAACATGGTTCATGTATCATATTTATCAGTATGATAGACCTGCCAGCCCTCCTGGTTTTCTTTGGAGAAACATAATTTTAAACTCAGTTGACATTCTTTGTGTAACAAATCAATTCTCAAACTCACATTTTCTTTACAATATAATGTACCTCATACCACACTGGGCCCTATACACATATACATATATACAGAAAGAGAGCTATGCTCATAATGAAAAATATAAAATTGAAATTTACTCCCTTGACTTGGCTTTATAGTACCTAAAGCAACAGTACTGTAATATAAACATCAAGTTATAATTGATTCACTGTTTCTTGGGTTTCCCTTAAAGAGCTTCTCAATCTCCCCAACTCTTTTTTTGCACCTTCTTTTCTGTGGAAGATGTCAAATATTCAGATAACTATGTGAAAAATAAATAATTATAATGTACCTTTTGAGCAGGTAATTATCACCTAAGCAGAGACTGACCCAAAGGATGTGTCTCCTCTGGTTATTGCAGGGTACTAGGACATTGTCCTCCCACTGTGGAGATCTGAGTTTGGTGGGATTTAGTTTCCCTCAGTTGAGGTCCTGAGAAGCCACCAGGGACCCCTGAGCTCAGGACAGTGCTGCAGGTGATGGAGAGGTCAAGGGGAGAAGAGATGAGATCAGATGAGGTAGGACAGGGTAAAGCCAGGGAGGAAAAACACAGGAATGAGAAAAAGTACTGTTGGGAAGAAAACTAAAACGTAGGTTTTTAAAACAGTTTGGAAGCAGTCAAACAGGACAAGCAATCAGGTTTTAGAAGTATTTTGATTGGATTAATGGAGGCAAAGATTATAGGAAGAAGCTGAGTGGGAGGAGATGACAAATAAGTATTGTATGAAATAAGGAGACTATAGAGAAATGTAGACAAGTGCAATTTAAAATGTAATTTATAAATTTATTTGTCTGTGTTTCCATTAAGAACAGAATAAATGTACAACTAATGTCTCTGATAAAAGACAGTTCAAGCTAAATGAATGTTTTCTATTTCCCTCTCCCAAAAAGTTACTGAGTGATTTCATAGAATATTTTTAAGTGATTTTCATAACCAAATCAAAAATCTGTATTTATATTTTTATTTCTATGAAATTTTTTGTTCTGAGAAAAAAGGTTCTTTCTATTTGTCTTTGAATGAAAATATTTAGTAGAATTAATTTTCCCCTAATGTTTCTTGCCATTTAGTCAGAACTAAAAAAGCAACATAATTGGCAACAGCAAAATTTCCCCCTCTCCAGAGCACCACCAGCTCTTGCAATTATTTCACAACCACTGCAGTTCCCCTGCCGTGTGTCATTCTTGACTTAAAGTTATTCAGAAAAGCTATTAAGCACCACATAATTGTGAGCAAATTGATGGTAATAAAGACAAGATCAACCAACATGACTGAGAGGCTGGAGGGACTGATTTATGAGGAAAGATGAAAAGAGAGACAATAAATATGTATAGCTTGGCCAAATGATAGCTGGAGACGGAGAGCAGGATAAACATCTACAAGGACTCTATTTGAAGAATGTTGTCATCAGCAGCGGCCAGAAACATCCCTGGTGTAACTTGACTCAAGTCAGCTTCAGTGGTGTTACCTCAGGGATGGATTTGGCCATGAGAGAGTGAGTGAGAATGAAGAGCTGTTAAGGTAAGTCTGAGGGAATATAACTGAAAGGCATGAGAAGAACTGGAGCAAAAAGAAAATGTAACCTGCGTATTATCAGGAAAATCTTACCAGTGAGATCTAGAAGCCTAATGAATTAGTTAATGAATGAAGAGCACTTTGAAGATGAAAAACGCTGTTCAGCTCCAGCTAAGCATCATTATTAAGAGTAGAGCTGAGCAAATAATTTGTACTGAATTATACATTCAACTAGTTAAGAGTTAGATTTTTAAAGGCAACTGTGGGAATTAGATGCCCAATACAGGGGTGATTCACATAAGTTCAGGTGCTACATTTCTCTAGGCTCTCTTGCAGCTCCCATTGGTATTTCATTAGATAAAATCCACACATAATGTGTATGTGTTCAGGAACATATGAACAAGCACCCACGAAGAAAGAAGGCTGAGAAATGCTAGCACAACTGTGCAGGTTTCTTCGACGTGGAAGCTGGTATAACAAATTCACAGGATGCCCAGTTCTGCCACTTCACTTCATGGTCTGCCTCACTTTCTTTTACTGACCCAGAGCTTTCAAGGGTTCATGTGTTACCTAGTAGAATTAATGATCACAAAAATCTATCCTTTGGTAACCCTTATTTAAAATGTGTAAATTCATAAGGTGTGTTCTGCTGGTGTAAATACATTCCTTTCCTGGAATTGAGTTATATCTATTCTAAATATGATAATTATTATAGACATCAAACCCAGAACAAAAAAACAAGAGTAAACATTACACTTATTTACCTCTTCAGAGCTCTCCCCAGCTCCACTCTAACTGTAACTCTTTTGGGATGTTTCATCTTGGACAGATCTAAGTCTTCACTCTTGAGGACTAAAATACAGTTTTTCCAAATCTAAAGAGAAATCTTAACTCCTTTCTGAACTACTGGTATAGGAAAAAAACCCAGTCATTTTTTCAGAGATTTGAGCAATTTCATCTTTATATTTTGCAACTTTTCTGAAGGAGAGTCAATGTCTTAGTGTAACACGTTATAGATAATAGCTGCCATCCCATTTGCAACGTCCTTAGGCCATCATAATTTGGGTAAAAACAGTAATGTGTGTGTGATATCTGTAATAAAAACACAAGGTCAAAGCTGTGACATTAATTCATCACCAAATGATTTGCCTAATGCTGGACAAACACACAAAAAAAGTAGTAGTATACAAATTACTAAGCAAGTATTGCTACCAGATGTCACTTCAGGCACATAAACAGGTGAAGAAGACAGGCAAAGTGTTTCTAGCAGTAAAGCAGACAAACACTTCAGATCAAGTATTATTGAGAGGCGAGGTTCAATGGTAATGTGTATGTGTATACATATTTGCACATAAATATTCATGTGAGACAGAAAAAAAAAAAAAAGAGAGAGATATTTGCCAGGAATGGTGAGTTTTGTTGTGGTTCTGTGACCCAATAGGGAAGTTTTACTAATTTAGTTATTTAGAAATACTATTTCTAAGAAGGAATTTACTTAAAGATTGTGAGACTTTTTTTTTTTAGAATTGTACTCCTGACCAATGAAACAAACTAAAATACTGCAGCTAAACTAGTATAGGAGAAATGGAAAATAATCTAAAAATATATAAAGCATTTACTGCTTACAGTCAGCATTACAACTGATATAAGTAAACAAAGCATAAGGCCATATATGACCTTATATTCAAATGTAAGCTTTTGAATGCTCTGGATATAGTAAAAGTTATAACAAAGTAACCAAAATATCCCCTTAGAAAGTGATTTTTGTACCCTGAACAAGCCAAGCTTAGCAAAAAGAAACTCCAATCTTTAGGTTAACATAGGGAAATATTTCGTTAAAAATTTTCTGAAAGAACTGATACTGGGTGGTAGAAATGTACTAAATTCTAAGCACCCTCTCCTCCCCAAAAAATATCCAAACAGTTTAAGTGGTGTATAAGTGCACCTGACCCTTATTCCACAGTTCACTGTGGAAGTGACAGTCCATAGCTCAGAGAAATGAATAGAAACCAATTGCTTCATTTGTTCAATGCTGTTCATTTTTTTCCTTTAACAGATGGAAAAATCCAGCTAAGCAAGATTGTGTGCATGTATTAATAATAATATATGATTTAAAATGTTATTATATTAATTATTATTAATAACAATATACTAGCAATGATGGTTACTAAGTAGGTAATACTACTTATTTTTAACATCCTGACTGGGCACTGTTTAGCTAAACCATATTTTATGTTACTGATCTAACAAGAAAAATAGGTATTATGGATAGTATTAACTCAGGACAACTTTTCTCCCCCTTGGAGGGATCTGAAAGACCCAAATGATAGAGAGCTTCAGAACTTCCCATTCACTCATATCCTAGATTATAATTTCCCCTTCCTCCCAGACCAGATCATTTACAGATAATAATTTTTTTGGTTGAACACAGTGTCAGCATCTTCAAATATTCTATCCATTTCTATTGATTGCACTGATCAGCTTTATAGCAGTGTCTACACATTTATTAAGTACAAGTGTCATTAAGCACATTGGTGCATATCATGCAGTGTAATTAAGATACCAAATTACGCTAAACAGATGTCCTCTTCTGAGCCTGCCTTCCTCAATCTCTTCCAACACCCAGGCGCAGATTCAGCGGCTCCGCGCTGTACACCCTACCTGTGCCGTAGCTATTTCTGACGCCTCCTGCCTTCCTTCTCAGACTCCTGTTCTGAGGAAGCCTCCAAACTGGCCACTTGTCAGAGTGATACGAATGCATTTTGACATCAGCAGGACACAGAGACTGGGGTCATTTCCCTTGGCTTTTCCAATTACACAGCTTGCTGCAAGGAGCTGAATCAACCATGAATGTCATTCTGCTCGTACTGGCCGGGAGGGTGCTCTCTGTTCGGCCCTTGGCATTTAACCATGTTGAATTATGGATGTGCTACCAATATCACTGTTTGCCTTGGAGCTGGAAAGGATGAATCACAGGGAACATTTTTGAATTAGATTTTAAAGTGGACCATGCAATTTCTATCCCCACCAATGCCTTTTTTTTTTTCCCCTCCTTTTCTTTTTTTTTCCCTTAAGAAAGTTTATTCACTAAACCCTAGTCATCTGAAGATTGGCTTGATAATAAGAAATAACATTTGTTCACTGTGAAAACCTGCCATAATATGCTGTGCCACTATCTGAACATGTCCTGTGTTTTATCTAATATTAGACAAAATTTGGAAGAGAAGTCGGGGAAAGTTCTGTATGATCAAATGGCTGATATTTCACTATACCTAGCTTTAAAAAAGCAACTGTAGCAAAACTTGCATAACATCATTGTATAACATAAGACATCTCAGACAATGATAGAGGGAATAAATAAGATGTTAAAACTGTCTGCATCTATATAAAGAGTTGAAATCTGAATTATTTTATTTTCTTTTTGTTCATTTTATTCCTGCAGATCATTACCCTCTCAAAAAAACACAAATCAAAATCAAAACCAAAACCAAAACAAACACCCCTCCTCCCCCCCCCCAACAAACAAACAAAACCCACAGCAATTAAAAAAAAAATCCTGATGTCTAGTTATTTACCTGCAAACAGGGAAAACTTCTTGAAATATCTTCCCATCCAACACCTTCTTGACCAATTGGGTAATGTCATTATTAAAAAGGGGGCAAATTGCAGAAATTAAGCCAGATTCACTCCATCTAATTTTAGGCATCTAACAGAAGTTTAGGTTAAGAGCATGATTTCCGTAGGTCTCCTTGGTGGTGAACACGGAGAGCAAAACTATTTCAAGATGGCATTTTAGGTGACAGGTAAGAGAAATCAATATTAAGACTTCCCATTCTCTCTTCATTGA
Organism: Lycocorax pyrrhopterus obiensis; assembly: GCA_014706295.1. Taxonomy (NCBI): domain Eukaryota; kingdom Metazoa; phylum Chordata; class Aves; order Passeriformes; family Paradisaeidae; genus Lycocorax; species Lycocorax pyrrhopterus. The sequence goes on from JACSVZ010000014.1 coordinate 5,277,826, forward strand.
TTATGCAGTGAGTCTAGGGAGAAAAACCCACTTATATATTTAACTTAGGCAACTCAGTAATGTGGCAAAAAATCATGTGAGGTGAGTCTAAGTTGCCCTTTATTTTTTTTTTTTCAATTTTCATCTTTTCAACTACCAAAAGACTTGTTATTGTCCCAAATTGTGATAATTTCTTCAATTGACTGAGATTCCTGTGAGTTAATTCTATAAACACAAGTAACAGAAATCGACAGTTTTTCAATGAATAAAAACAACCACTGAGCATTTAAAACTATTTGGGGATTAAAGCACATTAAAGTGTAGGGATTTTTAATTTGTTACTAGCATTAGCCCAAAAATTACCTTTTTTTTTTTTTATATATATACATATCTCTGGTGTACCAGGATCCTGTAAATCTTTTATTTTTAATGAAGAGATAAAAATTATTTTCCTGTATAAAATAAAGAGTGACCTCAATGAGATGCTGCTGCTCCTCTGAACTTCTGTTCCAGCTTGCTTGTCCCGTTTGCAAGCCCCTAGAGTAATTTGTTTGTTTGTTGTTTCGCCTTAGTGCTTCTGATGAACCTAATCCAGTAAAGACTTAACTTCTGAAGGCCTTCTACCTTTCATTGGATTAAGATTAATTAAGATTAAGATTAATGCCTACAAGAGTCTTCTAGAGATTTGGAAAGTGACTTTGTATAGTACATTCAAGAACAACATATTGGATGGAGGTCTAAAAATTGTGAGATGGGAGGAAAAACACAGCAAAGTGGACATAACTGTGATTTGACTTTTGCAAGATGAAGTCCACTTGCTGCTTCTTGAAAAGATTGAACATTTTACTGAGTCGAAATAAATGTTCTCATTATTTCCCACCCCTTCCCATCTCCAACTCACACACATATTCTTCTTGTGTGATAAAACAGAAGGCTATAAAAATCTGTGCAGTTTAACTCCATAAAAGACCATAACTACACACAAGCACACCAAGGATTAGACCGGGAATGGGCAATGTGGATGGAGAAATGGGGAAACAGGATGGGGAAATGGCAGATGTATATTTTCCAGGTTTTCAAACAAGAATCAAATCTATGCCACATTTCCGGGTTTTAATTTTTTCTTTTAGGATATTATAAGCTTACTTAAGCAGAATTTGAAAATAATTAAACCTATAAAAAACCACAAAAAGTCTACTTTTAAAATAGCCAAACTTTTTCATTTGTGATAAAAAACCACCTTGCCCTGAAACATTTTTCACAAAATATATATACTCTATAGCATAGAGTAATTTTTCTTTACTTTGTAGAAATATATTTTGGAAAAAAAACCCCAACCCACTATGTTTAAATTAAGAAATACTCCAAATTAAAGTCATGACTACAAACACTTTGAAAAAAGACAAGAATTAGATATTACGAAATCTTACAAGTGAATCACCAATACCTAGTGATGTTTTTTTGCTTTTCCCCAGCAAAAGAAATGTCACTCAGCTGTCATTTGGCCCTCTACTGTCAGAAAATCATGTCAAAACCTTCTGATGATTAACCAGCTTCTTGGAAGCAATAATGTTAAATGTATAAACCTCCTTCCAAACACAGGGTTATGTCTTAAGCAGTACCTTACACACAAAAAATGGGGAGTGGAAAACACTTCTGATTTCTGACCAACCAATTAGGAGGTTTTTTTTCCACACGGGTGAAACTGTCTGAGAGCTAAGGACCAGGACAGCATCCATGACTCCCAACTCACAGCAGTTAATCATTCCCACTGTGCCATTCCTGGCGTGGTCACTAAGTACAGCCTGAAGTCACCGCACTGGAAAAGCAGGACATATTCCAGCTACTGTCTGATAGGAAGAAAGATACACAATCCATTTGTTTCCCTCAAGGACACAAATCAAATCAGCTTCCACTCTTCCTCCCCAAAGCATGTTTTAGACCCAACACACCATGAAATATGAAACAAAACCTCTACTCAGAGCTGACGAAACTTTCTGTATATAGGCAGAAAAATGCCATTAATGTAAAATTTGTCATGTGTTCACTGAAATGAGGTGAATTCTGAGAATTTGAGTGTTAGTCTCAAATATCTTTCATAATTTTAACATTTACTACTGTTGCTGAATTTTAAGCAGAAGCTTAAAGGTGCACCTTTGCTGTTTTGCTCATTTGGGCCATTGTATATGTAACTTATAATTATTGTGAGGAATCATATCTAACACTCAGAGGTAATAATTCTAATAGCCTCTGGGCCAAACTGTGAATTCCTTATTTGCACTGAAAATCACTTATTCACACTTAATCAATTTTTGTGTTTCTGGGGTAGCTAACTTGCCTAAGAAGTGACTCTAAGTGTGATTAAGCACTTCATAACCTAGTTTTTAAGAACAAAAAATTAGCCACAGTTCTGGATGTCGTTTTCTTTTTTTTATTGTTGTTGGTTTGGTTTGGTTTGTCTTGTTGGGTTTCGGGGGTGTTTTTTTGTTTGTTTTTTCCTTTCTCTTTAATTTTTTAGTATGTCATTAGCTGGATTGTGTTACTGTTAGTGGTCAGTGAGGGCAATTTCTTGTTAATATGTTTCTGCTGGCTACCCTTACTGTGAAAATATGTTCCTCAAGTTTTCCTATCAAAATAATGAAGTAGCAAAAATGTTCTCACTTCTACTTTGTGACACACCACATTCACTTTCTGAGACTATGCAGAAAAATTTGACACTCACAGCCACCAAAGCTTGGTCTAGACCTTATTGAAATCTTTAAAGCTTTTGCTTTACTTGAAGGACTTGAAAAAAAGAGTGTGGATACAAAAATATCTTACAAAAATAAAAAAGAATAAAGAAATAAATAGAACTAGAAATGCAAAACACTTTTGACTACACTTTATCTAACTGCAGTACTGTGGAAAAGATGTGTTGCCGTTGTACACCTTGGCTTTCACTTAGGTTATATAACTGATGTTACATTTAATTATCTCAGTGTCAGACATTCAGTGGTAAGGATTACTGCTTAAATGTCAGTCTTTGTACCATCTGTTTATTGGTATTATTATTATTACTTGTGCTTCCTTTAAAATTCATACTTTGTTCACGGTTTCTTTGTTACTAATTCTAATTAATTATAACTTAAATTTCTTCAGGAAGAACCACCTAAATTATAAAGACTTTGTAATTTTTATAGGTTTGACTGAAATTGATCCTCTTGATTGCTTACAATTGTTAAGAGGTCATTCGTATCTAATCATTTAAGCATAATATTCTCCCACCTTGAGTGAATCTGAATTTGTTTTAGAAATTCTGTAAATGAAAGCTTCTGAGTCATACAAGGAAGAATTAGGTCTGCTTACAGCCATAAATGTGAATTACACAGTATGCCATATATTAAGTACTATCTTGAAAAGGAAATATTCAGCATATCAAAAAACTGTGAAAATACTAGAGGCTAGAGTAGATTTCAGTGACCACATCACACAAATCTTTCCAAAGTGATTTGAAATAATTTTGAAAAGTTATGTTATACAAAAATATATTTATGAAAAGGTAATTGAAAATACATTAATTCTTGCAATCAATAGAAGTATAAATAACTTGCTGGATCAGAGTGGTGTGATTTGTTTCTTTAACTCATGTCCCAGAACAGCCATTCTTTTTGGATTCTGATGAAGACAACAACTTCTCAACTTCCTCTATCTGTATCAGTTGTACCAGGAGCTCTGTCCTGGGAGTTGGAAACAAAGCATAGATGGACTACTTTCACAACATATGATGCAGCAACCAAAGACCTCAGGCCCACCACCCAGTCTGAGCTTCTCCCTCTCACCACTGACCTCTTTTCAGATGCTAATTGGGACTAACTCATAGAATCATAGAACATCCTGAGTTGAAAGGAACCCATCAGGTTCCTCAAAGTCCAACCCTGGCCCTGCAATCTCAGCCTCAACAATCCCACCCTGCGCCTGAGGACACTGTCCAAATACTTCTTGAACTTTGTCAGGCTTGGTGCTGTGACCACTTCCCTGGGGAGCCTGTTCCAGTTCCCAAACACCCTCTGAGTGAAGAAACTTTTCCTGACATCCAACCTAAACCTCCCCCGGAGTCCACTCCAGGCCCTTGCCTCAGGTCCTGTCACTGATCACAGAGAGCAGAGATCAGAGCCTGCCCCTCCTCTGCCCCTCACGAGGAAGTTGTAACTGTGATGAGGTCTCCCCTCAGTCTCCTGTTCTCCAGGCTGAGCAGACCAAGTGCCCTCAGTCGCTCCTCACACAGCTTCCCCTCAAGGCCCTTCACCATCCTTTGTTGCCCTCCTTTGGACACTCTCTAGCAGCTTTATATCCTTCCTGTATTGTGACATCCAAAACTGTCCCCAGCACTGGAGGTGAGGCTGCCCCAGTGCAGAGCAGAGTGGGACAATCCCCTCTCTTGCCCGGCTGGTGATGCTGGGCCTGATGCCCCCCAGGACAGGGATGTCCCTCCTGGCTGCCAGGGCACTGCTGACTCATGGTCAACTTGACACTGACCAGGACCCCCAGGTTCCTTTCCATGGCATTGCTTTCCACATCTCATTCCCTGGTCTGTCTGTACATCCAGGGTTGCCCCATCCCAGGTGCAGAATCTGGTACTTGTCTTTGTTAAAATGAATACCTTGCTGAAATGAAATTCCTGCTTGTCAAAACAGCTGCAAGAATTAGTGGATGACTGTAGTGACATTTTTTTTTTTTTTTTTTGGAGAGGACTCTCATATATATCAGCCAACTAGTCCATAAACTGGTAAATCTCTGCTTCAACTAATGATTAATTATTCTGTGCCCTGGAATGTCTTCAATAGGTCAGGACACCTGAGTATCTCAGTGCCTGAATATACTACACCTGAAAGGCAGAGGGATTTTTTTGAACAACCAGATGCCATGACTGAATCACCTGAGACAGGCATCAATGCCTTGCACATTAACTGTAGTCTGAGAAAGCATCACAAACAGGGTGCTCAGCTGAGATAAATTCTCTTTTTTTTAAGCATTCCAGCTGAGATCAGGCATAACGTAAGTCTTAAATTGTTCGGAAATGTTAAAACAGCCTCAAAAATTAATTTCAGACCTTTTAGATAATTTTGTCATGACAGTTTGGCATTACTCATGTAACAAAGCGACAAGAGTAGCTTAATTTCGGATTTGGACAATCCATTTTGGACAAGCCTGCACAGGCTTTGGTTATGTGGTTTTTTTTCTTTCTTTCTTCTTTTTTTTCCTTTCTTCTTTTCTTTCTTTCTTCCTTCCTTCACTTTTTTTTCCCCCCAGAATATCACTAACTCCCTGTTCTTTTATTCAGCATCTAATTATTCTGAATTTATGACTCAAAGTCTCACTGACATTCAGTAAAAGTCAAGGGGAATTAGGGTTTGAAATTTACCTTTTAGAAATTTCCCCCAACAGCTACTTATCCCAAAAAGTTTGATAAAAGACTTTACCAATATTCACCAGGAGCTTTCAAGAGCACTATCGATTGGATGTCAGCTCTATACCTGAAGAAAAATTATTTCAATGAAGCTACACTGACTTCTGTCATTTAAGGATCAGCGCCTTAAAACACCAAGCAGGGGCTATATTACTAGGAACAAGACATGTCTGAAATTGCCATAAAGATGTATTTGAAAGGCCCTTGAATCCAAGCAGAAATTCGTACTGGACTTGTTCACAGAAATAATCTAGTTTACATGGAGTGAATTAAACGCTACCAAAATTTTATCCCAGTTGCAGCATCAACACCAAACATTGCAAGGTTTCAGTTAGTACCATGAAATATGCATTCCTGTCAGACTTGCCTTGTATAAGCTTTCATTTAAACTCACAACTCTGTTTTTGTAGCATCCTCTGTGCCACCCTCTTGTGTGAAAGAACATTGTGTGATGATGCTTTTAATAGGTTTGCCAGTGCTTTGCTGGGGAAGAAAACATTACAAAACACTCTGAATGAAGAAGTGCTTGGTGCTTGGGGGGACTCTACACGCATGTGGAAGGAGAATAAAAACCCTTTGGGGACACCCAGATTCTTTAGAAAAAAAAAATTTAAAAACCCCTAAAAAATTACTGGTACTGTTATAAGACAAATTGGAGTGCAGTTTCATTGGAGATGTCCCAAAATAGTTCTAGAAGAAATAATTTAGGAGCTGTTATTAATGAGAATGTTTTAAAAATGTCTTGTCTTTTAATATCTTTTAAAAAAATAAATATATGCACATTATAACTAGGATAAGGCACACAAGGAGTGTAAATATGTTTCTCCAAAAATATAATTTATGAACAGAGAGTGATGGGATTTTGTGAATTATGAGACTCTGAGGAATCTCTGTTCCTGCTCTTCTTATTCATGTTGGGGGACAAGAAAATCATTTTAGTTTTGTAGATGGTTTGCCTAGAGGTGCAGGTAACAGAAATATAAAATCAGGTAAAATCAGTTAAAGTCTGGATTGCTTCAGTTCTGTTCCTTAATTCCCATCACCATTGCACCTGCTGGGGATCCAGAGAACAACTATTATTTTAATTATTTTTATTAACTAATTAACGGGAGACTAGGAATTGGATCCATCCTACACAACTTTGAAGGATTTAATCTGGTCCCCACTCACCATAGATTCCTTTCATAATTAATGGAGAGATTCTCTTCATGGAGGTGACTAGGAGGGTTTAAATCTTAAAAAATAAGGAGCAGATAGACAAAGTCTGTCCATTGCTCTTTCCAGCAAGAGAGACTGGAGACAAATCTACATGAGGCATATTGTAGATACCCCCCAACCTGTTTCCACCTCCAAAAACAGAAAAAGTCCTGCATCTTGAGCTAATCTGGGAAGATTTTGAGTTGTTCTGGACCTGAAGAAGCACTAATTACACACTAATAGTAAAAAACAAAACAAGCAAATGATTAATGAATTCCAGGAAAAATAAAATACAGCTTTGAGGGCTATTTTGGTAGCATATATGTTTTCAGATTATTAGTTTAAGGGCAGCTTCTAATAAGACTCAAAATAACCTTCATCTGTTTGTATTTGAATTCTGAAGCACAGATGATTTTTTTTAATGGTATTTACTGAATAAACGAGCTCCACTAGCCATTGACTGCCAGAACAATTAATACTGTTCTTGTTAAGAGCTCTTGCTGAGAAAGGCCTTGGTTGCACCACATATAGCTCAGCTTGACTGCACTCACTTATAAATCCAAGCTAAACACGCTTTCCCCATTGCAAGGATAACTGGGTAAAATTCTATAGTTCATTTTATCCAGGAGGTGAAAGCAGACCATTTAACTATCCCTCCTGGTTTTCAAAGTAATTCGTTCCTTCTCTTACTTAAATCAGTAGGCACTTTATGGACTTCAGCATAATTACCTGGTACACGCGTGTTTCACCCATCAACAGTACATTTCAAACATATTCAAGACATTTTTCTTCTGTCTGCAAGTCTTTATGGCTTGCTTTTTATTTCAATAACCCATTAACAGACTGCACAATGCATGTGCGAAATGGGTTAAAGAGGCTTTTTCCCCCCTCGGTCAGCTTACAAGGAACCAAACAAAAAATAAATGAGTCCTTATCAAGAGAAGTCACAAACATGCTTGGTAAATTAACATACATCAGATGCTGAAAAAAAAACCCCCAGCACATCAGCAATCCAGATCAAACAAGGATAAAGAAAGAGGATTGACAGGCTCTTTGTTATCTTTTAGAGAGGTAATTGCAGGTTTCCATATTGATAATATAATGGAACAGATTCCACTTTCAATAACTCTCTTAAAATCCAAGGTAACACTGTTGACTCCAGTGAAGTCATTATGGATTTACGCAGGCGGAAGGGAAGTAAATATATATTTTGACCTGATTGCAGTTTTTATCCTTTCATCCACTCTAAAATATCTGCAGTATTTTCTCTCCTACAAATACTCTCTCCATTTTTAAATTATCAGCACTGAAAAAGCCAAAGGGTCATGTGAGTGACCCTGTTCAGTATGACTGCATCTTTTAATGTTCATGAGGAATATCTTCACATGCTGCAAAATTACTTATTTACATTTATGTCATAGTAAAACCGGAATGTATTTCAATGACAAAGGATTCGGTCTTGTAAAAACTTTATCTGGCAGTAAGATCACACGTAAACTCTCTTCCAAACACCAGTGGGATTGTTCGATAGCACCCTATTCTATCAGAAACATTCATTATATTGGGCTCCCTACATTAGCCCAGAGGCACATGCTGTTAGCATACAGAAAATGCACCTGAATACCAACATCAGATTTCCCGTTAAACTGCGTCTGTTTAACTGTACTCAGCAAATGGAGTACTTTTGTCAAGAAACAAAACTCATTTATGGAAGCTGAAAGGAAAGATCAAAGAAAACAAAACAAACAAATATGATTTAGAAGGTGCTCTTTTATGGTTCAAGGCAAACGATCATGGCAGCTGCTAAGGCAAAACAGCAGGAACAGCACTTCCACTGGAAAAGGAGTGCTCATTAATGCAAGGGAATCCTGGGACCCAAAAGGAAAGGGCAAATCCCTGCTACTAATCCAGGAAAAAGGTAAAATGCTATTCCACTGGGCTTGTTTTTCTCCTTTCAGCAAATTCCCACATACAGATTTATGCCAATTTCAATAGTCTATGAGTTTTAAATATTTTACAGATCTCATTTTCTTTCTCCTCAACTTCAGGGCCTCATCTTGTACTTTTAAAATATGCTTTTTATTCATATGGGATTTGTTTTGTTTCTTTTGTTTTGTTTTCTAACCATTAAAGCAGGTAACTGAAAGTAAGGACACTTGACTCTTATTCCCAAATCTATTCCTATTTCAAGCTGACAATGGCTCTGTCCTTGTTTACCAGACTGTAGGTAGAAATCCTAGTAGTTACCCACCTGAAAAGTGTTTTGTGCACTGTAAGACTTAATTAATGGTTGCAAAGCAATTTGAGTACCATGGATAAAAGACTTTTCTGCAAGTATACATTAATTGTTTTACAAGGAGTGTCTTCTTTACCTGGGATAGATTTTTGCACATTATGTGTCTATAGGGTGTAGGTAATCTCAATCCTGTAAATCCGATAGAAAATCCATTCAAAGTCTTCAAATTAGGTTTTATCCAAGAACAAATGTGGAATAAATCTGGACTCCATAAAATAGGAGTGAGGCAAATCACACACTGTATGTCCTGAGAAATCAGATACAGTGTAGTCAGCTCACTGATCTGTATCAACACATTAATGATTTATGTAGCTTTTACTTTACAACACAGACATATCTAAAATAATCAGGTAGAGGCAGGCATTAAAAATTCACTGCATGGGTCATAAAATGATTAGTTATTCAAGTGACTTCAGATTTGTATTTCATTAAGGAATAATTTTAATTTACTTTTAAACAGTTTATATACAGAGATTTAAGAACTCTTGGAGACTGATTATGCAGAACTCCCACTTTTATGTATTCAATATATTTAAGTCCCTTTATTTTCAAGCTGTTTTAATTTGTTTGAAAGCACATGGAAAAAATATGGCTGGATAATTTGAGGGGGGGAAAAAAAAAACTCCTTTAATTTACAGAAAATGGTGGGTCTATTTTATTTACATTTTTTATACATGCATGAAAGCTGAAAGAAGATCAAAGGGGAGTCTGCTCTCCCTACTGATCCAGCCTGATTGTATCCCCCTCCCTCCACTATAACAAGCTCTCAACTTGGAGCTGATTGTAGCTTGGCTGTATTTAAGCAGCTGCATTCCACTCAGCTGCTGGAGATCTGGTTTCCTGCTTTCACTGCAAGTGTTTATTTTCTACTGTCCTTCTTGATCACGTGCTGCAAAAACCTGTGAAACAATAGCAAGACTGGGGGTAGTTTTCTCTTCCCCTTTCTTCCTTTTATTTTCTTTTTTTTCTTTCTCTCTTTTTTTTCCTTTTTTTTGTACCCTTTTGCAATAAACACTTTCAAACATCTCCTGCAACTAAAAGAACTAACACAATTATGTCAAAAACATTGCTGTTACCAGCCTTGCCCAGGCATCAGTCTAGCTCATCATGCAGGTAGCCTTTGTGCTCTGTTTTTTAACTATTTCTTTATTCACTTCCATGTCTTATCCCGGATCCCTGTAGCTTTTAACTTAAACAGATGCCTGTCATGTGGAACTTTATTGAAGGCTTTCTGAAACTCCAGATAAATCATGCTGTATGCATTGACACTGTCAACCTTGTCTGTAACCTTCTCAAAGTCAGAAGAAGTTAGGCAGATTCCTGCTTTTCCATATTCACAGTTTGACTTTATTTTTTTGTTGAGGAGATTGTGGGCCACACTCCAGGCTGATGTAAATTTCTGCATCTCCATGGAAATCAATGGAATTGTGCCATTTTACACTCTGCCTTGCAAACCTTTGCCTTCTCTGACTGAACTAAGTTTCTATTTTTGATGCATGCTGTAAATGCCCAAGTTTAATGATGCAGTGAACATTTACTTAAAATATGGACCCTGACATACATAAGTTATTCACAGCAGATTAATATCCCTGCATCTGTGTTTTTCCCTTTTACTCCCAAACCTGCTTAAAATGAGCTTTCCATTTCTTTCCAAAAAAATGAACAACAGCACATCACAGTCAAAAATTTTGCAGGAGATGTTGGCCCATTCAGAAGGACCTGAATCATGCCACTTCAAAGTCTGGTATGACTCACATTGCATAATGGAGGGATATGCATTGCTTATAGTCCTCTGCCAAATATATCGAATATCTTCCGTGAGAGAGTTCACAGAATTTATTTTCACAGAAAGGACACAGAGAATCACAGATTTTTCAGATCTCATTGCTTTTGTGATCCTATTTCTGTTTTCATCACTGGAATTCCCAGGAAGGAAAATTCACCTTCAGCAACAGTTTAAATATTAAATATATAGATTTTTTTTTTTTTTTAATGCAGCAAAAGTATGTACACCATTATTGAGCAAACCATAACAGGTAATAATATTAAAAGATTAAAAAAAATTAAAATAAGTTTCTGGAAATTTTCTACTTTACTCCTTCTAAAACACCAATTTGAAAAACATTACTGGCAGGTTTTCTTCCTTTTCAAATCAGCGAGGATACCCAGTTTTTCCTGAAGACTTTCACACTTTTTCACAAGCAAATAGAGTAACCAGGCACAATTCTTCATCTCTTTTGTCGAGCCGGATCTAAGACATCCCCATCCTTGGTCTTCCTGTGAGCTGCATCTGCACTGCCAAGCTTTTGTTCTGCCCTGCATCAACATGAAATCTGATGTTCCATTCTGCCTTTGGCTGGGACACGGGTGTAATAACCCACTGTACTGGTCGTTGCCCAGCAGAGTTGTGATCCTTTCTAACCAGTTCAGAGGTCTTTCCTCATTTCTAACGTCTGATTTTGGAACAAAGAAAGTGGGAGCTGGAAGTAGACTGGAAGGAGGAAAGGATTAGTGTATGGAGGTGGAGGAAGCATGTTTTATCTGTGCCTTAAAGATTACTACCACTACCTATGCTTTAGTGAGTCCTTCTGATGATTCTTGTCTTTAGAGACTCGTAATCCATGACAGACATTCCCATTGCTCTTATGTGAAAGAAAATAAACATTTCTCATTATATTAGCTGTCCTTGTTCTCACCCAGACTATTTAATGACTCATGTAAGGAAGTGATACTAGGCCTATTTGTATCATCAATAATATTTGAAGGCGTATCCTCAAGCACCCCAAGAACTCTGAAGGCAAGAGAAAGTCTCTTATGGATGTTATTTTGCTTTCCCTGAGACCTGTGGTGAAAAAGAGGGAAGTTTACCACTGGTGAATTTTACAGAGTATGTTGAGGATGATCCCTTAACCCTCAGTGTTCCTTGACTGTCATGTCAAGGAACTGGATTTTTGGAATCTCTGCATCAGATGCAGAGTGCTGTGCCTCTGGCTCTCAACGTCCATTGATCCTGACTGTAGCCTTCACAGACTTGGAACAAGTCGTTAACATAGGAAACTGTGTCCTTATGACTGAAAAAAACCCCTACCCCAAACCAAACTTGATAAAAAAATTGTTGTAAATATGGATACCCATTTCTAGCCACAACCCAGACCAACTCCAAACCCTCAAAGACTTTGAGAAGCGTAGTACTGTTTTGGTCACCAAAAAAGAGAAACATTAGCATCCTGGAATTGCCTTGTCATATCTGTTCCTGGAATTCTTCTTTGAAAGCACTCAGGCATTGGTAATGACCAATAGTCATGAGCAACGGTATTAAATTCAGTGTTGGACAAAGCCATGGATTTTCCAATATCTTTTTTCTCTGGGTAAATTCCAGTGTCAGAAGATCTGTCTTACTGAAAGCAATAGCCAAAAATACCGAAGGCTGCTTTTACTTCACAAGTGAGACTGTCTACCTGCTTTACTGGCATCCTGCAGGGGAAGACAGATGCTGTCTGAAAAGGTGTCTGCAGTGTATTAAACAGGATCCAGCTCAGACATTAACTGTTGCCAGTGCTTTTTCCACTAGAAAATTAACTCAAATGTACAAAATTACACATCTATGCTCATAACAATTAACCATTCCCTATGGATAGCTACACCTTCAGGCTTTTTCACCTTCTAGGCTATTGCTACTCTGCATTGCTTCTGTTTTAACTGAAATATCTTATAGGAACACACCAATTTAGAAAGACAATCAAGCAACATTTTCAATCTGTATCTTCTCTCTGTTGCTAATCCAAGGACAAATAAAATAAATGATAGCTGGAACAAACTGAAGGACTTAAATGAAGATAAAGCTAGCAGAAATTTAATTTTATAGGATGAAATCCTAGTCTTTGCTTCTTAAAAGTGAGCAGAATCAAATTTTGATACCAGTAGAAATCAGGACAGTAAAGAAATGTGCATGACAAGTATGTGCATATTCAAACCTTAAAAGACAAAATCATGAGTCCAGCATTTAACAGAAGTTCCCTCTCTGGGTTTGTTACTAATACATGTGACATTTTAATGTCAGATGATATTCTTAGTGTGATTATGGCATGCAGTTTCTCCTTGAGTGATGAAAAGCTTATGCTGTTTTGCCCTTCACGTACATATTTTCAGATCACTATGAATTCCAATTTTGGTGTCTTCTCCATATTGATGCAGAGTATATCAGGGATCAGACTTTGAAAATAAATATCAAATATACACCGATTACTATGAAAAATAAAATAAAATACCTTAGGAAGTCATAGAGGGGTCTTTCAATCTCTGGCTCAAGTTTTGGGGATTTCTAAATGTTCACAAAAAAACAAGTCCCCCTCCCAAACCAAAATCAAAACCCACAAACCCAACAAAATAAATCCAAAAACCCCCCACCAAAACTGAAAACACTCCACCAAAGAAAACACTCACAGATACACCTCTTTATCAATGGCCTTCATAATTTTGCGTTAGATATTCTGATGAAAATCACAAGGTGTATGGAAGTGCTAAAAATCAGAGAAGTGTTATAGTAGTAAGGAATTCTTCTCTTGTTTACACCAGGGATCAATAGGAAGGAGACCAAAAGTCATATAGAACTTGGGCAAAGGAGGGAGATTAAATTTAAAATAAATAAATTTTTAGAAGGACTAAAATCTGCCTTGGATGCTGCAAACAGATTCATCACCTGGAAGGATATTTTTCCCCAGAAAAAAAACAAAGAATGGTCAGGAAGATGGATAGATAAGTGCACATGCTGATAGAGACGTTATAGTAGAAGTCTCGTTGCAAAATACCTTGTGCATTGGTAAGGAATGTAGTTTTATTTGGGAAACTTGGTGTCCCATGAACCTAACTCTACTTAAGCACCTTCTGTAGAAGCTGAATGGAACAATTCATCTTTCCTAGCTGACACAGTATTGGCAGTTTCAGGCCAGATGATAAAAAAATGGCAATTTTTCGTTCATGCTGCTCTCTGCAGAAATGTCATTGCAGAAACACTAAACAACTAAATATTCACAGACAGATTTTCAATGAGGTTAAGCCTCATTGATAGTTGGGGTTCTAGCCCTAAGTTTTTAATTTCTTCAGGCTTCAGTATGGTTTCTTTTTATTTACTTTTTCCTAGCTCTTTCTCTTGCCTTTTTTTTCTTCCTTTATTTTTCTTTCTCTCTAAGGAGGAAATAAGGGATCATATTTTTTTATTAATAAAAACAGGAAGAGGAAAAATACCAAAAGAGCAGAATTTGTCTTTATGAAAGAAAATACTGTAGACATTTTGCCAAAAAGGACACATAGTGAAAATAGATTAGCTCATTTGAGCAGTATGTGGAAAATATATATTTCCTGAAGCAGGTGCTGCGAATGAAGAGGATAGGAAGAAAAATGTCTTTCGTGGAAAGTATTCTTCAAAATGTGATTTCTCTCATCACGTGAAGAGGCAGCAAAACATTGCACCACTGAGAGCTGTAGTATTTCTTAGCAGGCTCTCCTTGGAATCTTCATTTGTTTAGTTGTAAGCACAAATCTCTTGGTTGGCAATGTTCTCTGACTTTTTTAGCCTTTCAGGGAAGAGGTGGATAGAAATATAAGATGGTATATTAGGTAACGAGGTGAACAGAAACAGAAAAAAACCCCAGGATTCTGGGGGTGAAGAAAGGGCATAACTCTGTAGCAGAAAAGGTGCATCTTTTAAAGAACAGCTTCTATTCAGCAGCCAATACTTCTTTGTTTATTTCTTAGTTTGTGTCATCCAATATGAATAGCAAAGTGGAAGCAGGTACTGAGTTCATCTGGCAAGAAAAGAGTCACATATTTCTCTAATTAATAGGTGATTTGCCAGAACATAAAAATATGGGTCAGCCAAACCAGTTCATAATCATGGGTTGAATTAACAAATCAACATATTTTGGCATAATTTTCTTCGGAGTGAGGGGGTGAAATATTCTGGAAAGAAATCAACGACCATTTTTAGACAAAATAAAAGTCTGATTGCCATCACCTGGTAATCGGACCTGGGATTTTCTTCCCCTTTTCACTATCTGTAAGAACTGTCTTCTGTCAGTGCCTCAGTAGGCACTGACAGACCTGTTGTAAAGTGTTTGAATATCTTCTTTCAGTAACTAGGGAGAGTTAAAACCAGTCCATCTGTTTCTGCACTTACACAGACTGGGAGAGAAATAGGCAAGAGCACTGAAACTCATCTGTCAAGATTAAGATGCACAGAACTGGCATTTCATGTGCAGAATCATAGTTTTGTTGACATGTTTTAATAGTTCATTAGAGTCAAAATATAAGGCAAGAGACTCCTAGTAGTTAGTGCACTCATTTGGGAAGGAGGGTCATGGATTCCAGCCCACATTTCAGTCACTAACAGTCTTTTTTCCCAGTGACCACTTCATGTAAAATTCAAATATTTCTTTAGTTCAGGGATCAGGGATTTTGCCCTCTCAGACGAGTGGCCTAATGTTTGGGAGATATGCTTTCATAGTTTTCTTACTTATAATCCCTTTCTCTGCATGAATAACACAGAACAACTTTAGTCTCTCCACATTAGGTTAAATAAATTTAAGTAAAGGCTTAATTTTAGTTAGACAAAGTTTTTGATGGCTCTGGGCTTTTGATGTCTTTGCTATCCCATCCTAGGATAGGAAAGACATTCTGGAACACCTCAGTAATGAAGGAATATGCTGGTGGATGGCAATTGAAATATTGTTAATACTTGACTGCACACAGACACCCAGAATTACAACTTCAGGTGCCAGAAAAACCCAAGTGTTTATAAGTTAGAAATCTGTAAGCTCTAAGGAGTTTCAGGGCTATGCAACAGTAGATCAAAGATATTAGGAATGAAAAGGTAGTTAAATTTAATTATAGTGACAGACATTAATTTCAGGATTTGAATTAAAGTGATTGGGAACTTTCACAGCACCTAAAAGGACTGAAAAGTCATCCACCAATTCCTAAAGGCTTAGCTCTTTTTTGCTTGAAAAATGGGTCACAGGACAGCAGCAGATCAAGGAAGATGTGTTGATCAGAAGCCTTGGGTTTAGTAGATGCCTTCCCTAGATTCCCTTTGGTAAGTATTTAAATATGAATAATTAAACACTCTCTAACAGTGAATGCGAAACTCAAGCTGCTCCAGGGGAGTTTAGATTAGATATTAGCAAAAATTTCTTCACTCAAAGAATTGTCAAGCATTGGGACAAGCTGCCCAGGGAAGTGGTGAAGTCAACATCCTTGGAGGTATGTAAAAAACAGGTAGATGTGGCACTTAGGGACATGGTTTTGTGGTGAACCTGACAGTGGTGGGTTAATGGTTGGACTCAATGACCCTAGAGGCCTTTTCCAATTTTAATTATTTTATAATCCTCTATAATTTCCAAGCAGTTTAAAGAGGCAGCAAGAGTAACAAAAGTGAAAGGAAATATTTGCCAGATGAAGATGGAATTGTCAGCACAATGTTCCTCCACGTCCGAAGAATCCCCCTCCAGTGCTGTGCAGGGCTTGATGATTTCCACATCAGCTGCAGAAAGTTTCTCTCTGTATGAAAATGTCAGCAAATCTAAAATGTATGCAGAATTAGAAACCAGGTTGATGAGAACTGAAAATGTGGTTGGGCGTGGCGACAGCTTCCAAATCCACTCTGCGCTCGTAAATTTTACATTGCTATTTTTAAAGGTTGTTTATGCTAACACATTTTTTTTTAATTGGAACTTGACCAGATTGTGCACATTTTATGATGCCGTCACTTTCCAGAATATCATTCATAGTTTCTTTTTTTCTAACATTTACAAAATTTAATGACTTTCTTCCTATAAAAGATATAGGCATCTGCATTTTTTTGAAATACAATCAGTTTAAGCTGTTTAAAAACAGGAGGGGGGAACATCCTGCTTGATAGTTTACCAATAAAAATGAGGAAAGATATAAAAAACAACAACGGGAGCAGATACCCCCTACTTCTCGCCTAAGATTTCTGCAAAACAGAATGCAGTGTTTTTCTGCTTGGAATGAAAATGCAGATATAAGAATAACAGGATAGAGAAGGCTAGAAGTTTTTCAGTGAAATTGCACTTATTTAAAAAATCAGATTTCATTGATCCCCATTGTTCAAAAACTCTTGGGGCAAATGGGCTCTTATGCAATTGTGAGAGAAAGTTAAAATTCCTGGAGGATCTCCAGGATTTTCAGAACTCTTGTACTTCAGCTGTGGGGGAAATAGTACTGTAGTTTTCTTCCAGCAGTTAGAGAAACACACTTTTACTCACTCATTGGGCTGATATTATACTGAATTGGTTTGGCTGACCTAGATTTTTCTTAATTAATTTATTTATTTGCATAGGGTTGAATATGAAAACTGATCCTACAGCTCTACTTCAATCCATCCTGTTTGACCTCCCTAAGGAGAGGAGAAATCACATGATCCAGTGCTCTGAGCACCGATTTGGTATAAATACACTTCCCTGCAACCTTAAGTGGATAACTCACATGACTCTCCCAGTGCGAAATGCGAAATACACCCTATGTAGAAATTCAGCCTAATTAACAGGGTAAAAAATACTCAATTTATTACTTACTGTGAATTCCTCTTTAAAATCCCACTTGCACCCATATTCAAAACCAGTCACTGAAAAGCATGAGACCTTGTCTTGTTTTACTCCTTCAAAAGCATCAGATAATTTTCTTTAGAACAGTATTAGGTACTGATATTGTATTAGACTTAAAACTTTTCAGTAAATTATTTTCTCTGCCTTCATTTAAATGAGAGTCTGAGTTATCAATTTTTCTTGTATATTTTTACTACTTCTGAAGCTTAGATCAATGTGTCTTTCTTTTTAAACAGCTGTCCCTTTACCCAATTGACCTTCCTACAAAGACTTCCTTTGTTCAGATGAATTTCTTATTTTTTCCTTCTTCTTTTCTTCATCTTTTTTTTAAATGAACCTAAAGGTAATTGTGTTCATCACTGTAAGCTGAATTATAATAACCACTTTTGAGAATAGTGCTTTGTACAATGGAGGCCACTTGATGATGATCTGATATAAAAATAAACCTAGGAGAAAAGATTGACTGAGGAACAGTATCCCAGAATATACACTATAACACTCGTGAGAGAAATGGGACAATGATAATACGAAAGACAGAAGAACTCCTTTGACCTGCTGAAGTTCTACCGTGCTACAGGATAACACAGGCAACCTTATAATTGTCCAGCTTTTAGTAGTACAAGGAGTATGAAAACTGTAAGAAGAAGAGAGAAAGAGGGATCCAACCTGACTAAGATCTGCAATGTAGAAGGCAAACCAGAAATTTTTGCCCCAAATTGGAGAAAGAGATACTGTCTATTGTCTTGCCTTTTGTCCCTGTTTAGGAAAGGTTTAGAGCCTGTGCATCTTCAAAGTACAGACTCTGTTTTTGTTGGTTTGTTTGCTGCAATCCAGCAGGAAATGATTCCTATACTGATTTTCCTATTTCAGTCCCAGGTATTGAAGAAGATTATAATTTTAACTTATGGAAGCTTTCAGAAAATCAGTGGTGTTTTAGAAACACTTTTCACAGGGTTATGCTTTGCTTTGCTGCGTTTCTTAATAGCTAGGGATCTTATCCACATGTCTTCCCTTGAAAAAATCAGAAACTTTTCAACTGGATACTCCCCTCAGCTGCATGGTGCAAATACGAAGCAGCAGAAGAGAGTTGGAGGGGTCCTTCCAGTACCCTTCGCAGTAACTCTTGCTGTCATTAGGGGCACACAGTGGCTGCACCCTTTAACATTATGGACTCTGAGACCCTGGGTAGGTCATTGATTTAAATCCAGACTGCACAGGCAAAGGCAGGTGCAGCCGCAGAGTCCGTGTCAAGCAGTGGGAGGCAGAAGGGAAGTTACAGTCACTGTGAACCTGCCTTTGGACATAACTAAAAGACAGAATTAATAGGATCATAAGGAAAACCAGTTATCTGTTCTGTGCTGTTTGCTGTTGCGGCTATCCTTTCAGCTGTGGGGCAAAATACTAGGAACTCTATAGATTCATCCCCTCCCCTCTGCTTTGGCTCCTCTACCAGAGTATTTAGAAACTATTTCCTATAGTTTGGAGACTTTTCTGCCATTGGTCACAATTTAGTCATAAAGAATGTTCCCCTTACATATAGGGATGGTCACAACAAGCACAAGAGTTATTTGTAGTATCTGTAAGGTACCATTGGAAAATAATTTCTTTACAGAAATCTTTAAATGTTTAAATGGGTTTTTTGGGGTTTTTTTGTTGTTTTTTCTTTTTAATTTCAGTACAGTCTGACGTCTTAGCACACCTGAGAGTCTTGACCTGAGAGGTTTTCAGCTTGTTAACACCACACAAGCCCTGTAAGCCCACTGGACTCCCAGGTGGTGACCCTGCAATAGCATTCCTTATTGAAAGGAACGTGATCCCCAGGGCATAAGGCAACCTGTTTCCTTGGGCACAAGTACAGGTACACTTGTGATATTCCTGTACACAGCAATAAGGCAGGGTGAAAAGTGGGCCATGCTCATAGGAAATATGCCTGAGACTCCTTTCTGAGAGCAGTGTCTCAAAGTTCAGACAGTTATTCTGTGTTTAAGCAGAGCTTCATGTTGTTAGATGTCAGACTCTTGAACGTTCTCAGCTCTGTGTATGATTTGCCAAGGCAGCTGGAAGAAGGCATCAGAAAGCAGAAGAAAAGTCTACACCATAACAGAAGAGTGTCCTTAAGTCATGTGTCCTTGGAAATGCAACTTCTCCATTCTTTTGAGAGAGTTTATGTGTTCCCAGACATTGCACCACATCACCTCTGCAGAGGGTATAACGGCAATAGAATCATCCTTTTATATTCTCAAAGAAAGGTCAACATATGCTTTTATAAACCTTGAAAACATCCCTTTTGCACTTTCTAATAATCAAATGTGTTGAAAGAACCAATCAATTCAACGTAAACATTTCATGTGCAGCAGTGTATAGTCATGCAGGACGATGCATAATGAAAAGATCCAAAATAAAGAATGGACAAAAGTACATCCCTATTAAAAGCATAGATTTATTGACCTATCGATGTGTTTAAAAGGTCTCTGCTCTGAAACTAGGCTATATGTAAATAAGAACAATTGAAAGCAAAGGACAAATTCACAGGAAGAATTGAAATTATATGAATCATTCAGGCTTTCTGTAGCTGGACTTAGAAATTATTTTTAACCTGTGCTTGTCTCTAATCCTAAATTCTTTTGGTATGATAAAAAAAAGCCTGCTTCCACAAAAACAATTCTTACCTAAATTAAAAGACTGTGTGTTAACACTGCTGACTGGCTTATCTTTAAATCATAAACATTTTAAAGGACAGGAATATAAAAATTTATGGCAGCCATTTTTTAAGCACTAGGAATAAGAAACAATGCAACATTAATATTTAAAGTGAATATTGAATAGAACTATACTCATTCCTTAAAAAAAAAAAAAATTACAGTCAAACCAAACTAAACAAACAAACATAGCCAAACAAAACAAAATCACAGTACTCTTATTTTTAAACCCTTTTTATTCATTCAAGTCCATAAACTTTCTTTCTTTTTCTTACAAAGTGTACTTTACACTCAACCCTGTAGACATAAAAATAATTCCTCAAGTGTACTGTTATGATTTCTATCTCTATTCAGGAAATAATATTGAAGAAAATATCTCTTTATGTACATATTTAAGTGTACATGTCTATTTATAACTGACACCAACTCTTCTGTGGACATTGTTGCCTCAGGATAACTTGGGAAGAAAAGCTTCAGGAAAATCACAGGATGCTGACAAATTTTCTCCGGGAAATCTCTCAGTGCTTATGGCTCTGCCCTGCTTGGAAGTTCACCTTGCACCTACGAAGCAACAACAGCACCCTGACACACCCAGTAAAAGAAAAATACACTCGTCCCTGAGGTGTTCCAGACTGAAAGCGTTTCTTCTAATATGAGTGAAGATGCTAGCCTTCCAATGGTACAGCTGAAGTTTAATCGCACCTAGTCTTTTGCCAGTCTTTTCCCAGGTCTGGGAGCAGGGAAGACATCTAGAGGGGGAGACAGCAAGAGACAGTAGTATCTGAAGCCACTGAAGCAAGGACTTGCAGATCTCATCTCACAGAGTCTTCAGTTATTGTATACACAAGAAAACTACACACAATTAAATTAAATGGGGTAGGAAGGTGGTGGAAGTAGAGGTTCCTCAATGGATTTCACACACATAACCCTTGTGTTATGTTACTAAATTTTCCATTGAAACTAATGGAGGCTTAGACAGCTAAATATATCTCCAAATCTGATACATAGACTAAGATGCTTCAGTGCATAAAGCAGTGGGATTAGGAAGAAATTGAAACACACACATCATTAAAGAGTCACTG
Organism: Lycocorax pyrrhopterus obiensis; assembly: GCA_014706295.1. Lineage (NCBI taxonomy): Eukaryota > Metazoa > Chordata > Aves > Passeriformes > Paradisaeidae > Lycocorax > Lycocorax pyrrhopterus. The sequence continues at coordinate 5,299,146 of JACSVZ010000014.1, forward strand.
ATGTTGGTGAAAAGATAGAAAGTTTTAAATTGTACCCACTGAAGATGAGCAACGACTTGGTGGTCCAAAACATGTTCTTTGGGAAAAGACTGATAGTTTGGGAAAGCCAAATTGAAAGTAATATATTTGGGGAGTACCAATTTATCCTGATGTTTCACTTAGAGTATCTTTCCAGTGCCTTTATTCCACCAAACAAAATTTTCAGCATTCTCAGTTGACAGAAGACAAACTTGTTGGGTCATTAAAGTTCTCACATCAGCCCAAGAGAAAAAAGAGAAAAAGTAGAGGGAGAATGCCAAAAGACATCATGCTGAGTTATTATTAAAGTTGTTCAGAGGGATTAGCAAGGTACTTCAAATGGAAGAAGGAATGTATCAAACATTGCTCAACTTTCAGACAGACCATTCTAGGTGAAATTAGAAAATGTGGAACAGCATTAGCTTGGGGATATTTTTTTTTTAATAATGTACTATTAGATATGGAGTTCAGCAATTTTAATTTTCTTGTCTGTTGACATCCACTTACTTGCTCTCAGTCAGACATTCAAATGAAACATAAATGTCAGATGCCATCACTAACATCACTGGAGTTATACCATCTTAATCAGATAGCCATAAAGTACTTCTAATTTAGGCAAAGCAAGAACCCTTGGAAAGGGAGGAATCACATTTTCTCAGACTCTTTCCAACCAGTTTTGAAAATAAAAAGCTTTAAGGACTTCATTCCATGCTAACTATCAAAGTATTTTCTTCAGCAATCACTTGCAGGTCAACCAAGTAAGTGTTCCTATCCTTATATCACACACCATTTTCTTACAAAATTTAGATAAGTGTAAAATGGTTAGTAGCTCAATGAGCTTGTAATGCACCAAATTAATCTGCTAATGAATGTGTAAAATCAGAATCAGGTGACCACTGCTTACAAGGTGAATCTCTTTTGGGCTTCTCGTTTTGGAATCCCTTTGTGCAACATCCAATGAAGTAAGGCATAAGGTCAAACTTACTGATACTGGAAAGTTTAAAGTCAATTGGAAAAGAAAGTTGAACAAATATTTTGATAACGAAAACTGAGAAAAGAGAAGGAAGAGCAATCCTTTGAGCACATGAGACCTGGAGAAGAAGGATACTGGCTGGTGTAATAAAGTTGATTTCTTTTGCTACAAATCTTTATCTTTGACTAGCACAAGCACAAATATACCATTACTCCTAAACATGTTGCCATACATTTCATACTGATAGCCATGGTGATAGTCCCCTGCTACTTTTCAAGAAAATGAGCAAGAAAGTAACTTAGGAAAGCTGAATTTTAGAAATGGCTTTTCACAAAGCAATTAAGGGGAAAATCACCTTCAAAAGCCAGACATATCACCCTGTTTGATGAGCTCACTCATCTGAAAAGAAGACAAATTTTTCCCAGAAATGCTAGGAACATAAAACTGAAGAAGATAGGCCTAGATCCAAAGGCATTTCCAGCTCTAGAACAGCTGGTAAAGGTGCTGCGATCAAGTAATCACTTTCTGACTTTTCTACTTGAAATGTAGACTGAATGCTGAGACACAAAACAGTGTTCCAGAACACTAATTCATTTTTTTCTGGAGTACGGGTTCAGCTGCCCTTTGTCCATTCATGTTACTCATGCTTAACTTTTGTGCGTTACGCTACTATGCAGGAATCTGCTTTGCTATGCAAGTATTAAAGAAACTTCCACTAAAATCAGTTTATGTTGTTCCTCTTAGAAATGAACACATCAGACTCTGGTCCATATGATCAAGGAAAATGCCTCTTCGAAGAGTCTTGCTGGTGCTTTTTTATTATGCAAAGCATGACCCCCAAATCTATGTTTACGTGATAGAAGAGAATGGCTCTGAAGGTAATAGATTTTGCCTTTTAAAAGAATTTGTGTTACAAAAAAATGCATTTAAGTGGAAATAGATCTAACATAATACACATCTTAAAAAGCTGCCTCAAAATATATTTACCTGGCAGAACAGCTGTTCTGGTCTCCTGAGTAAATAATTAAATGTTTTAAAAGAACTGCACATATACATATTTACCTGACAGAGTGGAACAAATGCAGCCAATATTTTTTATCATACTTGGAACACATAAAAATTATATCTGCAAGGAGATGAGTCAATATGGTCCTCATGATTTTGTAAACCTGTCCTGAGGGACTTTTTTGACAAAAAAATACCAACCACCCCTCAAAACAAAAAAATCCAAAGCAAAATCAAAACCAACAAACCAACCAACCAACCAACCAACCAAAAAAACAACACCAGAAAAACATAAAAAAACCCCACCACCAACAACAAAAAAAAACCCAAACACAAACCCCTCCCACAAAAACACCAAGGGGAAAAAAACCCCACAAACAAACAACCCAAAAACGACCAAGAAAACCCCAAAAGCATTATGAAGACAGAATTTTTTTTTATGGCAATTTTGATATCTTGGTTTTTGAGAATAATGACGGGAAATTCACAATGGTGAGAACATTCTGTTTAACACTCTGAAATTAATATTCTAATTTTCATCACTGACATGCATTTTCTGCTGTGTACAGATATTTTCTCAGTTTGATCTAGTAACCTAGTTGCTTTTCAATCCAAGGAAGTTGGGGACACAAGCTGGAAAAACAATATGGAAAGCCGTTGAGTAGCCTGTGAGGCTTCTGGATAGTTTGGAAAAGAGGAGCATAGTTCCAGCCTCACGGCCACAGCGTTGCGGGGGGACTGGTCCAGATCCCCGGGCTGAACCTGCAGAGGCAGGAACACAAAAACACAGCTACGCTCGTGTGCCGTGCATGGGAGCTGTCCACACAACAGCAGGAGCTGGGAAGGACGCTCAGCTCGGTGGCTGCTGGCGCTCATCGACAGCTGGTTTCTGTAGGAGGCTGAGCTAGAAAACGTCATGTTTTATGAATCTGCCTCCTTCACTCTGAGGATTCTGGTGAAAGACAGAAGCACAGCAAATCTCTGGTGTTAGCAAAATAGAAGGCATTTCCAGTCCTGATGACTTGGCCTAAGGTCTGGTATCACACCTAATTTTTCAGCAGCCAGGATCAAGTATAGGAAGAAGAATGGAAGAATAGAATCAATTTCGATCAGTATCAATTCAGTCTGCTTTGTTTCCTGCACTTGTTTCACTCTTGCAATACTTTTTTCCCCCACAAAAATGGTCGTCCTTACATGTAAAAGGAGTTCTCTGCTGCAATTATCAGGGAAAGCTTTATTTCTTACAGAGCAGCAGGGTTACAGTGACTTTAACATAAGGAATAGAAAGGGACTTCCAATACTAACTTTGGTTTTCCACCATCTTCAAACCTATACAGAAATGATTAATTGTAGATGTCTACAATGCTGATATCACCTTAGAGGCTCTGCATAGTCAGTGAGCATTTCTAGGATGCAATTCATCTTATACCAAAGTAGAGATTTAAAAGAGATCAGATGAATTGTGACCTGGAAGTGTCTATTGTTCTTCACCAAGCATAATGGAAGATGAGTGAGTAGGTAAGATACTGATTTCTGTACCTCTGATATCTAGATTTAGCTGCAAGCATGCCTGTCTCTTTCCTGGCCTGTGCAGGAGCAGACTCAATAGCTGCAACTCAATCCATCAGACTGCTGTGAGTCATGTTGAACTGGAATTTGGCTTGAATAAAGGTCACAACAAAGTCACAGGAAATGACACTTTCAGTCTAGGCACCTTTTCATTTTACAGGTATGCACACTGGTCTAAGTAGCATGCGTGAGTAAGAGAGCCTCTTTGTTTACCTAGGGAAGCATCAAATCATTAAATCTGAAAAAGATGACAAACAGATGCAAGGGATTAATTCCAAACACGTCTGAAAGCCATTAACAATGCTATCTGAGCTTCTCTCACAAACCTGAGGAGAAGATCATTATTTCTGCTACATGTAACTTTTCTGTTGCTTAAGCAGTCACTGCCTTTTTGAAAACACAAAACTGAATTTTATATTTTCTCAGGTGAGATTTCTGAAGAGTCCTTTTCACAAAATATGGGGTGATGCAACACTTTACTATATGTGAATTAAATATCTGTCTTTCTATATTGAAAAGCCCAAACTGTCTTTGGCAATGACATGTCTGTGAGCACACTAAGGGTACCAGAACACATGTATAGGTGTAATTGTGGCACCAGATTCCATTTGTTTCATCCATCCAGAACAACATGCCAGGATCTTCTCAGTCCTAAGGAGGAAATGTGACTGAAGAAACCATCACATTGAAAAAAAAAAAAAAGTACTTTTAAGTGGTCTTATCCTCCCTGAATATTTCAATTCCATAAGACAGCTGGGATATATGAAGTAGTTGCTGATAAGATCTGGTGATAGAGAGCTCATATGAAAATAATAATTAAAATGCTTGAAAGAAGGATTTCTCACTCAGTTATCTGCTTTACCCTTTATGTTCCAGCCATTAAATAGAATCTCTTATATGCAGATGGTTTCTTAGATGTTCAGAGGAAAAGGAGGCTTGGATCATGAGCTGACATGGACTATAAGAGTGCTTTAGCCTTATGAACTTTTCCTTGTAGATATGAGAAAGAATTGACCTGGTTTGTTTAATTATGTGACAGGATTTGAAGCTGAGAGAAGCCTCCAGCAGCCCAGAGTGAGATTCCGTCTCCGAAATGGATTTGAAGAGGTTTCTGGATACTGTCTGTTATCAACTGCAGTTTTAGGTGCCTCACTCTTACCCATCTGTGTCCACAAGAGCCTGTGACCATCTCAGGTGTCCAGCTGCCTCCAGACATTGCAGCAACGAGTTGGACATTGGCACCTCAAGAGCAGATTTAATTTATAGTTTGGACAATTCCTCTTCCCATGCTTCAGTCAGCATCTGGAAAGTGGTGACAGCAGCTCTTGCATTTTTTTCCAAGAGTGGTGAAAATAAGTTTAAAAAAACCTGCAGCTACAGTATATTCCTAATTAAGCTGTTATGGAATAAGTTCTCATTTCACTTACCCTGGTGTAAACTAAAAATAAATTACAGCTTCCTTAGTTTGTATCTGTATATGTTGTCACAAGAAAATTAGTTTGGGAATCTTTATTTTAAATTCTAGTATGTTATTTGTTTGTTTGCTTTTATAGGATTCTGCTGAAACTGTTGATTAGAGGGGAGAGACTTTATTCAAACTGTTTGAAAGACAAGGAGGAAGGGCTATTGCACTGATGAAGCATAATCACATTAATACTTTATTGCTGTATTTGTCAATATATTAGTGCAATGTTTTATTGTATACATTATTAAATGTTGCTGTTAAATGTTTTATGCTGCTTTGTTCCTTTTTTTTAATTTTGACTGTGATAAATTTTGATCTGAAAGATCTTTTTTTTTCTTTGGAGCAAGAAAAAATGATATTATTACATTAAAGAGAATTTATGAGATCTAAGTCAAACCCAGTAAATAAAAAGGTGGTATTTTTCTGCCTCTTCTTAATCTTTCCCATTCCCACCTGCTCTCTTTGTGTGAGTTCTCCATTATTTTCTCAGAAACTGGAGGGTTTATGACTTTAAAATCTGTATTGTTGGAGGCTGAGAACTCTTTGCCTTTTACAGTATCTCTACAAAACATCTGTAAGTCCTAAGCAACAAGCAGGAATTGGTTCAAGAAGGAACTATAGATGAATCACTAAGTAATACTGTCTACAGTTTGACTTCCCAGGGGAGTGAAAAAAAAGGAATAAAAAAGCAACATACCAACCAAACTACTGAAAATAACATTGTAAGTATAAACTATTGAATGGAAAGTTAGGAGAAAAAGGAAAGAATACAGAAAGCAGGGTGATGCTAGCTCCAGAAGCCAGGAAATTAAATGCAAGGCTCTCAGTACGCACAGATCTTTAATAGGAATATTGTGCCTGCCTGCCACTTGAACCTTTGAAAACACCTTCCTGAAATCCTTTATCTCCTTTTCATGCAGATGTGCCACAGCCATAACAGTCACGGAAGGCCTGCACACCCTTTAACAGGCAAGGAAGGAGGCAGACAAAATGTAGATCGCTGAGTAGAAAGCCTAATAAGGCACTGCTTCAGAGATGGAAATCCTGAGGAATCATGGCAAGGGGTTGAAATTCTTAGAGAAAAACTCGAGTCATTCCATGTGGGGCTGAAAAAGAGAAAGTTAAGAGGAGACTGAGGGGAGACCTCATCACAGTTACAACTTCCTTGTGAGGGCAAGAGGAGGGGCAGACACTGATCTCCTCTCTGGTGACCACTGACAGGACCCAAGGGAATGCAGTGGTGTCAGGGGAGACTAGGGGCGGATATCAGGAAAAGGCTCTTCTCCAGAGGGTGTTTGGGCACTGAACAGGCTCCCCACGGCAGTGGTCACAACACCAAGACTGACAGAGCTCAAAAACCATTTGGACAATGCTCTCAGGATCAGGTTGTGACTCCTGGGAAATGTCCTGTGCAGAGTTAAGAGTTGGACTTGATGATCCTCGTGGGTCCCTTCTACCTCAGGTTGTTCTGTGATTCTGTGATTTTGCTTCTGGCTTTTCCCTCTGCTCTGTTACTGTTAGAACACAAAGCCTCCACCCTGTGCTGGCAGTCTTTGCCTCTGCCTAAGCATCCTGCTTAAGGGGGTTTGAGAAAAGCTCCCCAAGGAACATCTCCTGAGGCATCCATGTCTTCTGTCATTATTACTGTGAGGTGACTGCCTGGAAACCGAAGAAACTGCTGCTTGAACAGTGGTTGTTCAATAATCACTGAATAAATGTTTAACAAATTGTGTAAGACCACAGACTTTGAATATACTTTCCCATCTTATAGGTGTTATTTTTCTGTCAGAGGAGCCACCCACCCCACCTATTTCCTCCAGGCTGTTTCCTGATACTATCTAATGAAGAATTTGAGGTAATTTATTTAGAATTTCCTTTCAGTCATGTGTGTGGACCATGGATTCTTTTGAAGATATGTTGATAATTAGTCCTAAAGCAAAAGACAAAATTTCTTCCTTTTGCAAATACCAGCTGTCCCATCTCATCAATCTACAGCAGACCTTACCCATTTTTTTTCTTATAAGGCCAGGGTATTTCCTCAAATCCCAGTGGAGAAATATTTATGAGTGTGGTTTTTAATTGCAATCATGTTAGTAGATTGAACTGAGCTCTTGGTCATCCTTGACTGATCCTTCCTTCATCATCCAGAAAATCCTTTTTTCATCTTCCACCATAATTATAATATGGCAACCCTATCTAACTTAGTTCATTTTACAATTAACTACTAATTATTGAATTCTCTCTGACACCAATCTTTACTACAGCTCCATGCCTATATGTAAATTATTTTATTATTGACAGACTGACTGTAAAGTGCAACAGGGTTTTTTTCTTTAGATTTTTGAAAGGAAGACAGTTTATGTGAATTTTTCCTTTGTCAATGCCTAGATTCACATAATGTGTATAGCTGTTATTTGTGTGCATACATAGGTACATGCACTCCCATATAGATGCAGGACAAAATGCTTTAATTGCTGACTGTTGTGTGATATTATTTAAATTTTTGTTTTGTTTTGTTGCTGTGGCATTTTTGCATTCCATAATATCTTGGAGGGGTGGAAGTGTGGGGTGTTTGTTTTTGCCTCTCAAGGGAGACAAAATTTTCCACATGAAACTTTAATGTTTTAGCTTAAATGAATGTATGTGTTGTAAAGAGTCATTAATGTCACGGCAATTTTTGTTAAAGTTTTGTCAATGCTATTCTTTGGCAGTTAGATGTGCAAAGAAGAAAGCTTGGTTTTCAAGACTGCAATAAGGGAGAGAGGTCAGGGCAGCCACTTTCTAGATGCACACAATGACACCTGCTCTGCTCTGGAACAGTCAGACTAGACATAGGAAAAGACAATACATACCAAACTGCTCTAGGGGGCTTCTACATGTGAGAAATAGTGGCTGCCGCCTCTGTATCAGAGTCAGGCTACTCTTACCTCTCACCTCATGTTTACATTTCCCTGTGCAAGTAGAGCGATGAGGGCCATGCTCCAAGTTTTTGCCTCTGATTCCTGGAGTAGATACAGTGCTCAGCATCCTAAGTGAGGGACAGGACACTCAGCTGCAATTATCAGTGACTCACCTTCCTTTGGCTCTGGCAACAGAGGCTTGTAATTTTGGGGCTGGACACTCTGAGCTCTGTTTCTGCTGAGATATTAATGGCTGAGGATAGTACAAAGTGTATTGGCAGCTGCAGCATCGCTGAAGATCATCAGTTAGTTAATCACAGTGTATGCAGTGTAACAACTCCATCCTATTAGCAGCATGTTGTGGGAATTTTTTGCGAGAAGATTTAGAGTTTCTAAATGACATTTGGTCCTGCATGCCAAGTGCTGTATTTTCCCAAACCAATAGGCAATCCCTGCCCCAAAAAGCTTAGACCCTGATCCACAGAGGTAATTCAGCTCTTACTTTCTAGTCCATCAAGATAAATTACCTTGATTTACCTTTGTGAATCTGGGCCCCAGAGTTGAAAGAAACAAAGCATAATAGGAGAGAAAGTGTGACTGTCCCCATGTTGCACAAAAGCCCAGAGAAATGGATTTGCCCAAGGTCATGTAGGGCACAACAGGAACAGAATTCAGGTCTCTGAGTCCCAATCTAACATATTAACTACAGATTCTGCTTTCTTCCCCTCTGTGCTTTTATACTTTCATGCATGGTACAGAAAAGACCAAGTGCCATGTATTATTGAACCAATCTCTCCTTTTTTAAGCTCCTGACTTTCTGTTGCAAAGGTGCTTAGCAGGAAATTAATCAAGGGTAAAAGAAAAAAAAAAAAAGAAATAAATTAAAGAAATCTATAAATGTATTTCCAGCAATTTGCAACTAGAAAGTTAGATCAATACAATATGAATCAGAAAATACAATAGGAAAACAAACAAAAAAGGCTTCTAAGTTAAAGAACGTCATACTTACATTCCCACTGTGTTAAGCCCTTTAGAAAAATTCACCTCATCTGTATTATTTCCACTCTATTTCACTTTAAAGACAAATCTCATAATTTCCACTTTTACATATGCCAACACCCAAACCAACTTCAACAAGGTTTATTCTGCTTGGACCATGCCCTTGTAAGACCCCCCTCACCTTTGAAAGCTGTTCTGGAATTTGTTTCTTATATTTCTTTCCCCCCCCGCCCCTTTTTTTTTTTATTATTATTATTTAAGGATCATAAAGTGTAAGTCAGGTTGCTGCATTTTCAGAGACAGATGAAGCAAAGTGCTCCGCTGGGAGTATTCAGCCCCAGTGCCTTGCTGTATTACGGCATATGGAGTTGCGTCTCCAGGCGCTGACATTAGCAGTCCTGCTTCAGGTAACTCATTTAGCTTTGGTGTCATTTTACAATAAATATACCATCCACCGACACAAATTAGACAGCTATTGAGATTAATTTTGAGGGACTATCGGCAACATCTTAAATCAAAAATCATTCTTTATTAGCATGCTTGGCTGTACAGTGCTCTCTTTTCCCCTTCCCCCCTCCCTTCCCTGCCACAAGAATAAATGAGCCCCCATGGTTGACACAGCGCATCAAGTGTTTTATAATAGTCTAATTGTAGCTAATGGTTTGTGCAGCTAATTAAGGCCCTATGAATTACAGTAATCAGTCAGCCTCATCTTCTAAACCAGATAGTTCTATTCAAGCGTCCCTTTAGGAAGAAACAAAAAAAAAAAAAAAAAGACAGAATCAGGAGAAAAAAATCTGGAAAGAAAGAGAGAGAGAGAGAAAGGAAAGAAAGAGAAAAGAGAGCATAATGATGTGGTATGTTCATTATAGTGCAAATAAATTAATATAACTTTTCCTTCCATTTCTTGTTAGCTATTACAGAAATGCTTATGTAAAGCATTTATTTTGAGTCCTGGCATTATAATTTGCAAGAGCAGAAGAGAGAATTATGGTATTCTTATTTCTGATGCCGGATATATATTGCAATGATGGTACTTTATTGGGCAAGAATATCTTCAATTGGGCAAAAAGCTTTGGCTGACTTGTGACCCATCATCATTTAAGTTAAAAGGTTAAATACAGGAAGGATGTATGTAAGCACTAATTGCACAGTAACAAGATGTTGTGGGTGAAATTGGAGGCTGTAAATGCAAAGTGTTTCATTAAGTTATGGAGAGAGCTTTTTTTGTGTGAGATGTTGGGTGGCTACTTTGAGAGGCTGTCTGTACTCCCCAGGATATTTACACACCAGCTCATCCATGCTGTTGTGGGTAAAGCAGCTAAGCGCTCCATAAGGAGTCCTTCACTGTCCCCTTCTCCCCACAGTGGAATGGAGGAAGAGGAGTGGAAGAACAAAAGCAAGGAAACACACAGGTCAGAGTAAAAATCACTTAACAAGTGGAGGAGCGGAAGAAGAGAGAGAAAAAAAAACCAAAAAACTTTATGCGAAGACAGTAACTCATCATCTCCCATCTGTAGAACAAAACACAGATAGTACCCAAGCAGAAAACGAGCTGCTCAGTCCTCCCACTTCTCCTTTTTTTTGAGCATGACAATATACAGCATGGAATCTCTCACTGGCACGTTTGTATCCTCTGCCTGCTTGTGGCTTCTCCCAGCATCTGTGCACCTTAAATGTAATTACTGGGATGTGAGAAACAGAGAAGGCCTTGATGCTGTGTAAATACTGTTCAGCAATAACTAAAATATTAGTCTTTTGTCAGTGTGATTCTGGTCAGAAATCTCAAGCAGCATCAAACAAGCAGCTATGAAGAACATTAACTCCAACCCAGACAGACCCAACACACGAACCTTTTCCTGCCTGCAGGGTATCTGTCATTCAGATCCTGAGCTCTACATTTACAAATCCCGCTTGGCAGCAGGCAATGCTGGGGCTCACTCTGGAGAATTTTCCTGTTTGGAAGAGACTTCCAGAAGAGTAGAGGAGATAAAGCGAGGTGCCAGTTAAGCACAGAAGATCAAATTCCCTTCTCAAATCTTAACGTAGATGTGTAAACTCACCATCTTAAACTCACTTGAGTTAGTAGTAAGTGGTGGGCAATTTTAGCACATAATACCTCTAACTTGTTTTAGGTAGCTAAACACCTACCTTTAGCCAGATAAAGTCTAGTGAGAAAAATCTCCCAACCAGTGTGCACACCCTGTCCACCTTGAAGGCTGATATGCACTGGACATGACAATAATGGTAGTAGAGGATAGGTCTTCGAAAGATCACACCTCACTTTTCATGAAAACTATGGGTCAATATGAGAAAAGTTTGGACTTCAGTATGACTCATGTACAGAGATGGAGGACTGAAGCAGCAACAGAACTGAAGCATTTTGTTTAAATTTTAACAATCCAGACTTCAAGGCTTCTATATACACTTATTTTGGCTATATCTAGAGTAGTGAATTAAACTGTGCCAGGGAATGCTCCCAGTTTTTGGGGGTTTTTTTTGAAAGTTAAAATCGTTTAATTATACAAAAAAAGGCTTATTCCATGCCACTCATCTTGAGCTTGAATAGATGATCCTTGATGCTGTAAAATTACTGTTGTTCTTGCCAAAGTCTACAAGATGTCCATGTTGCTGAGTTACAGGTTCATCATCTACAGCAGCACTGATCAGAGGTACCAGACGTAGCTCCGTGTAAGCCGGTGTGTTTAGACATCTCAGGATTTCATTGCTCATTTCTGTTACACAACTGTCCAGCGCAGGTCCACATTTATGGTCTGTTATTCAGAGCTGAAGAGTTTCACTGTTCATGTTACATGCAGAGCCTTGTCCAGCTGTAATTTTCAGAACTTACCTCCAGCAGCCTGAGTTGAGGGTGTCCCTCAGCTCTGTTCATGTTTAGCAGAAGAAGGAGGCAGGCTGTGCCTTCATTGCAGAAGAGATCTGCTTGTGACACAGCCCAGAGTCAAGGTTTTCAGATGCCCACCCCAGCCATGCGGAAGACAGTACATTTCTTGCTTTGGTGAATAGAAAGAAATCGGAGATGGTATCCCCCTGATTCCTCAGCTTGTATGAGCAGGGACCAGGAGCTCTGAGTGCCTTTCTGAGCCCACCGTCCCTGCAGTGTAGACATATTGATAGCTGTGAATGGTTTTGCCTTTGTAGCCCCGTGCTCTCAACAGTCATCTAAAATGCAAGAAGCAGAGATTGACTGGTTGCTTTGCATTAAAACAGAGACAAAAATACCTCTCCTATGACAAAAGGCTGAGACAATTGGTATTGTTCAGACTGGGAAAGAGAAGGCTTTGAGGTGACCTAATTGTGGCCTTCCAGTACCTGAAGGGACCCTACAAGAAAGATGGAGAGGGACCTTTTACAAGAGCATATGCAGGACAAGGGGAAATGGCTTCAAACTGAAAGAGAGCAGGTTTAGATTAAATGTTAGGGAAAAAAAATATCTTTATTGTGAGGGTGCTGAGCACCTGGCACAGGTCACCCAGACAAGCTGCAGCTGCTCCATCCCTGGAAGTGTTCAATGCCAGGTGGGATGGGGCTCTGAACAACCTGCTCCAGTGTAAGTTGTTTCCACCCATGACAGTGGAGTTGGAACGAGATAATCTTTAAGATGCCTTGCAGCCCAGGCTGTGATTCTATGACTTTAAGTATAGTATGCACATCCCAAATTTAAACTGATAGTACCTTTTACTGTTCCACGAATTTGTTTGAGAACTTCTGAAAGTCTTGGTCTTGTGGTACCAGGCAAAAAGCTTCTGAGAAACTTGGAACATGATGAAAAATATAATTTAAGTGGTAGCTGGAGGAAAAACAACCAGTTTAACAAACAAGCAACCAAAAACCTAAACAAAAATATTTTCCTGATTGAATTTCCTTTCTATTTTCTTGAGTCGTTTTTTTTTTTTTTTCCCCTCCTACTTGTGTTGTGGGAATTTCTTTGTTGTAGAATCATTTTTTTTGAAAACTTCCAGTGCCAGACAGACTAGCAGACTGCACTGCCTGACATGTTGCAATTTCCTCCCTTTTACAAAACAGCCTATCACAGCCTCTCAACATCAGCTGCTTCACATTTACAGTCCGCAGTCCGGCTTTGTACTTCAGAAGTTGCCAGTCCATTTTCGCGCAAGAGCAAACCTCTGCTAATGTTTATGAATGGCTCATTCCCTGCTAGCAGGAGACCAGCACAAGAGGTCTGAACCATTTTTAATGCATCTGAAGCTCTGCTTCAGGTAAGCATGGGCTGGGACTGGTCAAGGACTAAATGCTATGCATATGTTCGAGTGATTTGCTGAATCAGGACCTGATGAAGGTCCATTTAAATCAATCCTGATGTGTAACCCCTCTATTCACTGCTATTTTTGAATTATATTTTTCATTTGCAGACTGGATTGAGTATTGCTGTTATGATGAAGAGAATAGGAAGAAGGTTGAAAGATTCATGAAATATATTTGTGATCTATTTAACGTGAAACACACCTCATATCTCCAGAAGTGAAAACCTACTATACTACTTAGGATTGAACTGAAATTTGGGTTGATAAAATTAGGCAAATTTCTCACCTTTTTTAATGGACCTTGTTTTTACATATTCCAATGGTTCTTCTAGATCTAGTCCCATAGTCATGCTTTCTCTTTTTCTTTATGTTTTCTTTATATGTTTGGCTGCCACTTGCCTCAGTGCAAGGTAAATATGGTTTCAGATACAAAATATGCAATTTACGCTTAAGTCATGATTTTCATTCGTTGTATATACTCGCTTCTTGCATAAACCCCATAACAAAATGGGCATGAACAATCAGATCAAAAGAATGCCTGATATAATAAAGCCAAGGGTGGGGTCATGCTGAAGCTTATGCTGTATAGAACCGGAGCTGAAATTTAGAAGTATTTGAAATTCAGATACAGCTAAAATCCCCTAAGTGGTTGTGGCTCCTTCAGTAAACTGTATTCAAAGTGAAATTATCTCCTTTTGCCTGACCTGACTATTAAGCTATCGTCTCAGAACAGTCACTGTAGAATTTTCCAAAATTAATGGATTTATTAGTGATTCCTGAGTCTGTATGGTTGGTTTTAGCTGAAGGTACAATATTGTCTTTTATTCTCAATTTTTCCTGCGTTCCTACAGCTCTTTAACATTCACAGAAATGTTACATTAGCAAAAAGAATAGCCTCATCTCTGTCCCAGATTTATATAGGCTACACATAGTGTAACACCACTCCAAAGTACTATGTCTTAACAATAATATAATTAAAGTAATTAAGAAGTTATCTAAATAAGCATTGAGGAATATTAACAAGGAAGATTCCCTGCACAAGAAACTTGTCTTCTGAATGAACTATCAGATAAATATGAACTGGGAAATAGGATAACAAAAGGTTGTGTGATTTATTAAGGGTCATAGAGCAGGTTATAGTCAGGCCATAAATATAATCCAGATCTCCTAATTCCCATTCCAGTGTTCTGCGATTTACTTCAAAAGTGTATCACACTGTAAACTGACTGAATGGGATTGTTCTGCTCAAATAGTAATGGTAAGTAGGACAATTATTATTACCATTACTGTGTGTTGGAAAATTAAATAAATAAATGACCGCTCTATTCTACGTAGGGGCACAGCTTGCAGAGTCAAGATTTGTAGAGCTATCTGCATGTATCTGATGACTTTAAAATACTCTATTCACAAAGGACTTTTTCCCCTCTGGACGAGTATGGAGTTAAATGTCAGATGGCCTTGACCCAGTGTGGAGAGTTGAATGAAGGCTTGTGTCTGTACAAAGTCATGCCAAGCACCAGAAAGCAGAAATTCACAGTCAGTTTGTTGATGTGCTTTCCAAAATTCTTTGACTAAATCTGCAGTCAGTAAGGGGATCATTCAAACCCAAACGTCAAGAGGGTGAACAAGCCATATCATGTGAATTATCTTGGGACAGCAATATGGAGCTTTTGTAGGAGGGATCCTTTTGCTACTCTCCTCTTACATATAGTCAGTATTCCTGAGGGAAAATAAAACCCACCACCAGAAGAGAGACTTGTACTCTCACCTTTAATGTTTTCTCATGTATAAGCAAATTCAAGATTAACTAAAGAATGAGCAAGAGAACAACGGAAAATGAGTATCACTTCAGCTTCTTTACTAGAAGGAAGTTCCTTATGGGTATGTTCCTTCATCCATAACATTAAAAAATACATTTTATATTACCACTCCCATGTGAAAATTAATCCTTAAAGAACACTGGGCTCTTTGTGGCATCCAGACTATATATTCACACTTTATGTATATATATACTAACATTTTTTAATTTCTGCTCACATCCCCAACATTGTGAATGATATTGATACAGGTGAAATAGGAAGAAGTGGAAAGAAGTGTTGTCACAGTTATATATAATTCAAAAGTTGGATACTGTGTGGACACAAGAAAGCTATCAGTTTGTGCCTTTTTTAGGAGCCTGTGCTTTATTCTCTACAAATGCTCAAATATTTGAGCTGCTGCATAAAATCAGCTTTGAATGAGCCCTTTTCAACACCTACAGAGACTTCTAAGATACAGTCCTGCATTAAGGAAGATATGTAATGAGTAAGGTTCAAATCACAGGAAAAAATAAGATTCGAGCAAGTCATTTAACAGGTGTCTTTTTGTGAATATCATGCTGAGATACACTTCTCTCAAGGCACTTCTTAGGAGCATAAACACCTGATTTATGATTGTGGATTCTATTTCAGAAGTTATTTAAAAAAATGTTCTCTACAGCTACTCAGAACGCAGAGATTGCAAAGTCCTTTTTAGATCTCAGTTTATAAATGTGTGAATAAAATATGCCATAGAAAAATTAGCTGTCATTAATGGAAATTATTTTTATTTTTTATTTTATTTTATTTTTATCATATTTCATTTTATTTGTATGTCTGTACTGTCTCCATTTCTTAGTCAAACTCTTGTGCTCAAACAATTATTCTGAAACTTATTCCCCCACTGTAACTTAGTTCAGCTTTCAGCCTGTGTGATTTATCAGAACTAAACTTAAGCATGTAACTAAGATTTCCACTTAACTGTAGTTGTTTACAGTAGGAAAAAACTGTTATTATCTATCCTACACTGTTCATGGATACAGACACTTGTAAAGACTGATTTTACTAAAGTGCAGTGAATATGTACATCTATTTTGTCTGTTAACAGTGAGAACAGAAAATGTTGACATTTACATGCAAAATCCTTCCCCATAAAAACAATGCAATGCACTTTAAACTCTTCACTATTCCATCAAAGAAAAACACAGATTCATGGATTTTAAAGTCAAAAGAACTCACAGAAAAAATTAGGCTCAAAGCAACCTTTGAAGACCATCCAAACATATGCTGAACACAGAAAGATGCAAATCTGGATGATGCTGATCAGTTTTTCTTTCAGACAAGTTTTGAAGATGTCCAAGGATTAAGACCTTTCTCATCTCTCTTTGCAACCTGTTCCAGTGCTTAACAAGTTTTATCATTATGTTATTTATTGCTCCCTTTTATGCAATGAAAAATTCGCTTGCCACATATTGGATTTATTGCCGCCTTTTTTTTTGTGTATATCTCTGAGAGTCGTCAAGTTCTATCATCTCTATCATGGTGTAGATGGAGGCTAAAATAATACTTATCGTTGTCTTTTCCAGAATAATATATATTGATATATTCCAGCCTTATCTTGGTCATCTGCTCCCAAACTCACTGGTTGTTCATTGTTTGGGTTTTTTGTACTTGAAGGCCAAAAACTGGACACAAGACCCTATATTACCTCATATGACCTTAGCATATGCATGTGTCAGATAGAGGGTCATTGTCACTTCCTAAAACATGCTGGTTACACTTTTGTTAATGAGGATCAGCTTTTGGTTCGCCTGGGTTGTCAAGATGACACATGAGTACCTTGTGTCAGCAAGGGTCTTGGTCCTTTTCTGCAGAGCCACTACATAGCCATTCCCCAGCCTGTACTGGTGCATGGTTACTTTGCTTTGGAGAGGGCTTGCTTTATGCTGTAGTTCAGACTGCTGGCCAAGGTGTTAAACTACTAGTACTGATCCCAGGGAAGCTCTTCGTTAACCGTCTGTCTTTCTGACATCACAAGATGACAGAATTGTTAGAGTTGGAAGGGACCTCTGGATATCATGCAGTCCAACCCCTCTGCCAAGGCAGGGTCACCTGGAGGTGGTAACACAAGAACATGTCCGGGTGGTTTTGGATGCCTTCAGAGAGAGAGAGTCCACACCTTTCCTGGAAAGCTGTTCCAGTGCTCTGCTGCCCTCAGCATAAAGAAGTTCTTCCTCATGTTGAGGGTGAAACTTCTTGTGTTTCAGTTTACGGCCAATGTTCCCTGTCACTGGGCACCACTGACAAGAGTTTGACACTATTTTTTTCACCCTCCCTTGAGATATTTATACAGAATAATGAGATCCCCTCTCAGACTTCTGTTACCAGAATAAATAGGCCCAGCTCCTGCAGTCTCTCCTCATTAAAGAGATGCTCCAGACCCCAAATCATCTTTGTGGCCTTCCCTGGACCTGCTCCAGTACCTCCATGTGTTTCTTGTGCTGAGAAACCCAGAACTGGACACAGGACTCCAGATGTGCCTCACCAGGGCTGAGTAGAGGGGCCTCAACCCGCTGGCCACACTCTTCCTGATGCACCCCAGGATACAATTGGCCCTCCTGGCTGCAAGGTCACACTGCTGGCTCATGGTCAACTTGTCACCCACCAAAGCTCCTAGGTCCTTCTCCACAGAGCTGCTCTCTAGCAGGCCAGCCCACATCCTCTGCTGGTGCTTGGGGTTATTCCTCCCTAGGTGCAGGACCCCACACTTTCCTTTGCTAAACTTCATTAGGTTCTCTACTCCCAGCTCTCCAGCCTATCACGTTGTGGAAACCTGGAATTATTCATTGCCAATAGAAACTGAGGCAAACATTGAGCATCTAAGCTTTTCCTGTAGTCTTTAGCACAACAACTCCTGTCCTTACAGCAGCAACCCCGTGTTAACCTCGGTCTTCCTCTTGCTGGAAGTATTCTTTTCTCTTATTAAGTGATGCCCTTGACATTCCTCACCAGTTTTAACTCCAGCTGGGATATGGCCTTCTTAATTCAATCCTTGGATGCCTGGACAGCGTTTCAGTGTTATTACTCACAGTTCCACTTCGAGCTAACCTGGCCCCTGGCCATGCCGGCCTGTTTTGTGTAGATCAAGATGGATCATTCTGGTGCTTTGAGGAGGCTGCCCTTGAAGATTTTGTCTTCCAGGGCAGATTTCAAGCTTTCGCACATGCCAGCTGCCTAAACCTACTCTCCTGATACACAGGATCTTTACACTGGTATTGCCTCCTTTTTTTCCTCCTCAATGTTGACTCATGGTCACTGTGGCAGAGATCGCAACTCTCACATTCCTGTTCAGTTCTGCTTTATCTGAAACTGAATCCAGCACAACATCTCTCTTAGTTTGGACATTCACCATCTTCAACAAAAAATAATGACAGCAGCCCAGCTTAACCTACTATGTAGCACCAGTCACAGAATTTCATGCTTGACTCCAGGGTTCAGCCTGGTAGCTTGTGTTTAATTAGAACATCTTTTCCAGAAAAGCATTCAGTATTGATCTGAGGAACAAAAATTTGTGAATAAGCCAGTTTTGTGTATAGTTTTCCTTCTCCATTAAAAATATATACTTATTTTTTATTTTAATTCACCTGATTTCACCTTTCATATTTTGGTTTATCTAGCCTTTTCTGCTAAGTGAAAGAACCCTTTGGCATTTTTTTTTTCCTTATAAAGGTACTTACACAGAAAAATCGTGATAGTGTGGTAAAAATAGATGATCGAGTTTTCATACCGAGAGAACATCTTTTAATATTCTCTGCTTTCTGGAACTTGGAAGTGTAAAAAGTTTCAATAAGGAGAAAGAGCAGTGACTTCCTATATATCTAAAACTTTGTCTAAAGGCTTGAGCTAGTCCATTCAGGTATTCACTGAGGCAATTCACTCATTCCTTGGCTCTATTGTATATGTAATAAGCATTACTGTGGGCCTCAGGTAAGACTTGAGCTGGAAAGTAATAGTATAACCTTATCAGAAGCAAAGAGTGTAGCTTCTGAAACAATGACTTTTACATAGTGAGTATGATAAATGAAAGCATTTTCCTCTTGTTTAAGAAACTAGGTTTTTATGAGTTTATTGTAGGATATTTAAAAGGATGGAGAAATCCTTTATTTGAGTTTGTAAATTTTATTGGCACCAGTGTTTCCATCTTCCTTTTTTTAATCCTGGGATTTATTGCTTTTTTATTTCAAAGCAATAAGAACTTGAGAGAAAATTCTCAGCACAATGTGTCAGACCTTTCTGCTCAGCTGTAGAAGGGTTTTTTAGTTTTCCACTTCTCCAGTTTGGCTGACATGTTGAAACTATCTCTTTATGTGTCTGTGCTAGTAGTCATTTAAACAAAGAATTTTAAACTTCATCATTTTGAACGGATTTTGGCAGGTTTGGTTGTGGTTGTTTTATTTTCCCCATAAGGATCTCTCTATATTCCTTTGATTTTCGATTTATGAAATTAATTTAGCTGCAGGCTTTTTAAAATTTCCTTTCTTATTCCTTATTCAGTTTATCTTTGTGCAGTTTTTCCCTGTATTTAAGAAATTTCTTCAGTTTTTATGAACAAAAATGTTATTTTTTAAAGCAACTTTCAGCTTTGGAGTTCAACATATTAAAACATTCTCAGAATGATGGATGGCAATTTTCTGAGTGCAATTAATCTGCAATTTCAACTGATTTCATGTTGTTATTGTCACAATCTAAAGAATCACTGAGTACTTCTAAAACTATCCATTTTTCTTTACTTAATAATGTGAACATCGACTATGAATTTTGAATGCTGGGGTTTTTTTTCCACTTACACATACTATAAGAAGAAAGGTCAGTTTAATTTCCTGAGCTTGTTTTATTCAAATTTATCTGTTAGTTTCTTGAGTGCAGAGCTTAGCATAGTAAAGTCCCCTGTGCAGGAAAAGCCAGGTAAAACTGATGGAGCAGAATAGAAGAGGATGAGCAGTCCTACCGAAAGATGATGCTGACTCTGAAGCCTAGTCGAGGGCTTTTTGCCATCAGCGGGCAGCAGTGATTGAAAGTCAACGGATTGTGATTCAATTCAAGAAATCAAGGGTGGGATCCTCTACAGACAGCAGTGGGTGGGAGCATTACTTCTGGAGTGTGCTAACAGCACGCTTCTTAAGTGGAGACAAAGAAAAAATTTTGTGTGTATTTCAGTTTCTGTTAGTAATTCACTTCACTTTCCAGTTCTCCCGTAGCAACTCTGACAAATTCACAGTACTACAAGTCATTAATGGCTGAAAACAAAGCATGTTCAATTAAATTAAACAGAACAAAAGAGGAAAAAGTATTCCCATATAGGTACATAAAATCCATTTAGTAACTGACCCTTTGTTCATATGTTCATCTGTTTATCTTGTTCATCTTTCCGGGTAACTGTCCAGAATCCCTGTACCATCATCAGTAAGAAAGGCATTTCTGTAAGGTCGCACATCCATTTTCAAAGTGGCATGGCAAATATAGGGTAAAATCTTATATAAAACCTTTTTTCTTTTCAATATCAACAGGTGGAATTAAAATGATTGTGTTAAAAGAGATGTCAATGGTTATGTTACCCCCCATAAACTTTTGTTTTATTGTAATTTATTTTTTTTAATGTACTGAAGGAATCCTTTTATTCCCATGGAACTAAAAAGATCATCAATTGTCATGAGCACCAGCAAGCTTGAAAGAACTTTTCCCTGTTTGACCCAGTCCACATCCCATGGAGCATTGCATTACGAAAATTCAGCTGTCACTTACTGAGAATTTTTTATCCTTTTCCTACTGTATATCCTTTTATATGGGACCTGCAAATGGGTGCTGATTATGTTGGACTGAAGGACAGGATATTCTCTTAAAGAGCAGCAATGAATTGGCCAACTGAATTTTCAACTGTCACAAACAAGTTTTTGCGGCTACCACAAAACAGTCCCCAGTGTTATTGCAGCTGTGAAAAACATTATGTTGGCAAGACCTCTCTGCTTCAAACACTTAACTTTACTTTGTCACTTAAATTATCCATCAAAAGTCACATTTTCTAATGAGCGCCCTTTGATGTCTTTTTCTTCTTAAACTTGAGTATTTCAGCATGTCAAGGTGACTTCAAGGAGGAAATGCACTTAAATTATTGTTCATTTGAAGGGCTTTTCTTGTGGACAGCATGATTATCTCATCTTGTCAGAGGGGTGGCCAGGGGTTAGCTTTTGTTCTATCTTTGTCCTTTTTTCCTCCATCTCCAGTTTCTTACTCATTCTCTGCCAGAATACAAATCAAGGCCATGATGTGTGTTGGATAAAATGTCCATCATCTTTCTGGTGTGCATCACTATCAAGTTATAGTAAAGCAGAGCTGTTTATAACATTGACATGAATGCAGTATTGGGACAATCACACTGTGGTAGTGAGTAATATGAGTGTATCAGTTTCTCAATTCCCTCAATTTCCATTAAGGATGAGAAAAAATGGAACCTGTTAGGTAACAGCTAAAAGGAAGTGTCCCACAACCCAGGTTTTCTAATCCAGACACTGGGCTGCTTTGTTAAGATACAAGTGCCCATGGCAGAGTCAAGTGTCTTTGGATGCTCATCTAAGTCCTCAAAAATGAGGATTTTACTTTGTTAGTTGTAGGTGTCTCATTTGATTTTGAGAAAGTCATTTAGGTCCACTTACTGACAATTTGAAAATGTTTATCTCTCAGTAATTTCAGTACTTTAGGTATTTTGTATCTTATGATCCAGCTCTGCATGTGAAACTGGTATTTCTATTCAACCATATGCCGTTTAAATTGATATTCAGACATTTGTTGATAAATGCATAACAAAGGAAGAAAACAAGACAAAACACTAAGCAAGTAAGCTAAATTGCCATGCAGTTCTGTGTTTATCTTGGGCAGGCACAGGTTAAATTCCAGAATTCTGAAGGTTCAGTTCCCACTGTCAAGTCCCAAGGTAAGAATCCTTAATACCTTGCTGGTGCTTCCAATGTTTTATAAAACCGTATCCTACTCAAATGGAAAAGTGAACCAGAGAGCAATAGCTGCAGTCTGTATGACTCTAGATTTGTTTTCCAAAGTCTACTAGAGGTGAAGTTCTTCCTACCATTTTCACTATTACAGAATTAAAAGGAAAGCACTCCATACCATAAAAAACATTAAAAGTAGAAACAAGGAAACAAAAGCCATTCAAATGACAAAAGCAAGTTAGATAACAGAAGGAATACTCTGGAAAACAATCATCTCAAGAAAACTTTTGAAAGACTGAATTTCAGTTTGGGAAAAATTACTGAGACAAATAGCTTTAGAAGGGGGTTTGAAACACAGGGCAAAGACTCTCTCACCCTACCACCCACCATTTTGCTAGAAATTGTTCATCCACCTTTCAATTAAATTAACAGATTCTAGTTGTAGGCTTGGAGTTAATATGATTTTCTGACTAAAAGAAACAAATTGACATCTGGAAAAGAAATAAAAAGAAAACTATCTTCTGAACTCAGAAAGCATTAAACTTTATATTAAAAACTGAAAGTTTATTTTAAATTCCAAGAGGATTGAGGGGTTTTATGTACATATTTTTTTTTCCTTCTGACATGACTTTGAAGTTAAAAAGGTCATACTTATTTCACCTGCTGACTAATAGCTCTGTGGCAGTAACTATAATTGATTGTAAAGTTTTTTGTGTCATTCTTTATGGATTCAGATCCTGCAGATTAGAAGCTTCGGGGATTATCAGGCAGCCACAGTCAGAACTGAAGAATTATCAGAGGATAATCTTGTACTATTGCAAACTCCCTTCTATTAGGTATCATCCAATCATTCATTCAAGGAATTGTTATATATTTGTTCAGCTGCTCAGCATTGTTAAAGTCTCCTTCATTCCCTTTCAAATTTACTTTCATGAACTGTATAAGCATTATAGATGGTACATAATAAGTCTCTGCTGTAAAGAAAGAGCTAATTCTTTTTAATTTTATTTTTATTTAAACCAAGGTTAAGGTTGAAGAATCAAGCCCACACACAGAACTTAAGATAATAAGAAAAGTTATTTATAACTTTTCTTCTTAGTTTCCATAGGCAGGCTTCTCTTACTCTCTCTTCAACTTAGCACTTCTTCCTAGAGAGAACGTCAGGGGCCTAACACGAGTGGATCAAGAGGCATGCAAAATGAGGGCAAATAGACCTGAATCTCAGTAGCTGCTGCTTTTGCTCTTTTAGGCTGGCAACTTCTAGAAGAGGAAGATTGAGAAATCATGGAAGAAGACAGCCTGCACGCTATAAACACAGAGGAAGAAGGCACCAATCTCTCTATGTCATTGGCTACACCTCCTCCTTATCTTTTCCTAGGATGCCAGCAAGGAAATGGTAACAGAGAATTAAGCTGAAATGTCTTGGTGGCCGCACTGAGTTGTCCACTAAGAGATTGATGAATTTCTCTTCACGTGGATGTCACTGATGACACAAATTGCAGGGCCAAGAGGAATAAGGCCTTGACATTCTAGAGATAACCCCAGGCAACGGTGGGAGCAGGTTGAAAAATGACACCACTTGGGCTAATTTTTAGGTCATGAGTAAATGTGAAGGGCTGGGCATTTTCTGAAAGGCTAGAAAGTAATGTCAGCAAGACCTGGTATTTCATGCATTCTCCTGTGCGTGAAACTCACTTCTCTTTTACATTGGAATAAGAAACGGCAGCCTCACATATTTTAAAAACTCGTGGAAAAAGGACAACTTCTCATCTCTCAAAATGAACACCAATCAAACATGTTAATGTCTGGTAACTTCAGAAATGACGTCCATTAACTGTGCTGCTATAACTAACTATGTATGTTCTCAGAATGCTATAATTTCTAGGAAACATATTTTAGCCAAAATAGGATTAAGCTCATATATAATCTCATACAGGCCAAGAACATAGGTGGCCAGTTACAGAAGCTCATCTAACGGGAGGAAATTGCTAAACTGCTCATTCATTCTGTGCAATCCTTTGTGTGTGTCCATCAAAGCAAGGCTTTCTCATTTACTGAAAGCTGTGTTGGACTTCTTCTGGAGTCTTGTCTCTGCACCAAGTGACAGATTCAAGAGTCACATCTCCTTTACTGTGCTCATTATCTAACCGCCTCCTTAAATATATGCAGGGGAGGAAACACACAGCAGAAGCATTTTTTGGCTTGAAGAAATTTCCTATCTCCAAGAGAGACAAGATTCCAAGAAAAATGTTTTCCCACCTGGAATTCTGGGCATCTAATAGGCCAGCTGTGAGTTTGTCTATCTGTGAGCGAGTGCATTCTGCCTCCCATGGTGTCTTGGTTTTGGCTGGGATAGAGTTAATTTGTTTCTTAGTAGCTGGTACAGCGGCATAATTTGGATTGAGTATGAGAATAATATTGATAACACAGTGATGGCTCAGTTGTTGTTCAGTAGAGCTCACCAAATCAAGGACTTCTCAGAGTCCCGTGCTCTTACAGTGGGCAGACGCACAAGCAGCATGGCCAGGACAGCTAACCTGAACTGGCCAAAGGGATCTTCCATACCATAGAAAACCATCCCAGTGTATAAACTGGGCAGAGTTGGCTGGAATTCGGTGCTCACTGCTGGAAAACAGGCTGGGCATTGATCAGCGCGTGGTGAGCAATCGTGTGTTGTGAATCATTTGTTTCTCTTTGGTTTTATTCTGCTCCCTCCCTGTTTTTTTGTTTGGATGATGATGATGATGATGATGATGATGATGATGATGATGATGATGATGATGATGTTTGGGTTGTTTCAGTTATTAAACTCTTCTTATTTCAAGCCACAAGACTCACCTTTTCTTTGTCATTCTCCTCCCTGTTGGGTGCATGGTGGGGGCTGAGTGAGTGGCAGCACAGTCCGGAGCTGCCAGCTGGGGTTAAACCATGACACATGGTCATGTCAGGACATGCTTTCACATGGAATTGGGGTAAAATACTAGTGTCTCTAATATTGTTTAATCATAACAAATGAGAAAAATATATGCTTCATACCTTCTCAATTTACTCATAAACAGTATTGCTCTGCGTGAGAGCTTCAATTCTGAAAATCTAAGGGGAAAGAGAAAACTCCCAGTATTTCCTTATCTATTTATTTAATGGGCAACTCTCCAGTAATTAATAACATGAAATAAAGGAGAGGGATGAAAGTGTGAGTCCTCTGAGGGCCTGAATATTTTTTTTGCTTGCCACACACCCCCCTTGATGAGGTTTATGACTTTTCACGTGGAAGGAGCAGTTTCCCTTCTGAAAGGAATTCCTGAATGAAAATTGTTTACCTGAAACCAAGTCCACAGGGGAAGTTAGCTGTCTGGCCTCACTTGTGTGGCTGACAAAACTTAAGTGCTGCCAATACTCCATGGGTCAGCAAGAAAATTCAGTACATTCAGTGCTGACAGGGAGGACCCTGAATTACACAGGTGATGCCAAAAGGAGAGGATGGGTCCCATATCACCCTGAAGCACTCTGGTCTTCCAAAAGCTTTAATCCCTTTCCTGAATTTAAGCTATTCTTTTAAAAAGAGAAGACTACTTTGGTCCAGAACAGAGGTCCCTCCCACTGTAACAAACTGGCATCTGCAGGTCTTACCTGACGTGCACATTGTACAGAGGGAGGAAAATGCCTGAATGGACTTAAACTTCTTTTTCTGGCAAATGACCAGCTACATGCTTGAGAATAAAGCCTGATAAATGAATGGCATGCATCTATTTCTAATTTCGGAAGAACAGTTTGTCTGCTTCGCACTGCTCTAGCTAAAATGGCAAGCAACTCCGTGTGCTTCCTCTCTGTTTACCAAATAAAATGACTTTAAATCTCTTTTTGATTTATCATTATAACCCTACACATATTCTTACCCTGGATCAATCCCTCCAGTTCAATTTTTGCATTTCGTATAAAATTATCCATTCGTCAAGGGAGCTCACAGACATGATCTGCAGCCTAATTTTTATGATATTCTTATGGACAGAAAAAGAAAGACATCCAAAAGTTCTCTGGCTTTCAGAGTGACTATACCACTCAGAGTACACCACAGAAACCGGTGTACAGGTTTCTTTCCCTCTTGTTATAGAGCAGTTCAGAGCCATCTTGTACAGAAAAGAGTCCAGTTGTCTGCATAAGGGAGCAGAGTGCACCCTCAGCAAGTCTGCTGATGACATGAAAAAATGGACTGCAGCCTCTGTCATAAGAGGAAAAACCTGGGAGAACTGGGACTGTTAAGCCTCAAGTAGAGACAGCTCAAAGGGATCTTATCAATGGACATAAATACCTAAAGGGAAGGGGAAAATAGGACAGATTCTTTTGTGTCCACGACCAGAGGTAATGGGCATAAAGTGAAATGCAGGGGGTTCATGCTGATTATCAGGAAATATTATTTTGCTGTGAGGATAACTGAATGCTGGCATGGGTTGTCCAGGGACGTTGTGGGGAACTCCATTCTTGGAGACACACAGAAGCCATCTAGACATGGTTGGGCAGCTCACCACGCTTGTCCCTGCTTGAGCAGGGAAATTGGACCAGATAACCTCCAGAGTTCCCTTCCCACCTCAACTAGTCCATTATTCCATTATTCTGTTTATCTGGAAATATCTTTTTTAACATCAGGTTCCTACACTTTTGTGAAAAATTCCTCCTCACTAACAGTCTGATTCTGCGCAGCATGTCCAGGGAAAAGTCTTTAAGTTTGCAAACATATGCACCCAAAACTTTCTAGGCTGTTTCTGCCCCAGATAATGATTTTGGAGACCTAGATCCTACCCTGAATTTAGGTTCCCTTTCGAGACCAAACATTTGATTCATTTCTAGAGCAGAAAGCTGCTCAGCATACAAGCCCAAGAGTTAGGCTGACAGGCAGACAGGCAGATAGACAGACAGACTGAGTGATTAGGTATTTAATTCTCTCTCATTCAACTCCTGAGCTATCCAAACTCTCCCAGCTCTGCTTCAGCACATGTAAAATCCTGACTCAGAAGAAAATGTTGCGTTTATTGTACATAGCTCACAGGTGGAATATTGTAGAAAAGCAAACAAATATAAAGGATAGATACTGAATAATTGCCGTGTGTTCCCCTGACTCACACCTAATGTAAGCAAAATCACTCTGGTCCCTTGTTTCCTGGCTGTTGTTAGTTTTGGTTCATATTTATTTTGTTGCTTTAGCTGTTATTTTGTCAGCTTCAGGTGTTTCCTTTGATTAACACACAGCATGTTTTCCCCTAGTCTGTTTTTTTTTTCCTACTAGCTCTGTCATAATCTGTCAGGTACATTATCTTTTTATATGTAAGGGTTGTTACAGAAATATTCAATAAGCAGATTTTAAAGAAATCATACGTATATTTTTAATCTGTGTACATAGATACGCTTTAGCAAGGGAAAATGGATACGTATGACACTCAGACAATTGTGATACAGAGGGCTATGTATGCTCAATGCCTTTTATACTCACAGTAAATGGAAAATGATGTTCAAAGCGCTGAAAACTCTTCCATCAATTGTTTAGTCACATTATGGAGAAGATTCTGTCTTATATCTTACCCCTTCTCTCTACCATCTCAAACGTCCCCTACGTGCTATATTCCTGTTTTGTACCTGGTATACTGGGATCTCATTGGAATAGGCAGCAGACAGCAGCAGTGCCTCAGGAGGCACTGACATTTTTGATATGGTTCATGGCAGGACCAGATCTCACCCTGAAATAGAGATTTTACTGGTTGGATTCTGCATCTTCAAAAAAGCCAGGTTTTTTACCAGTGCTATAACAATCTTCACACTTAGAGGTTTGTGCAAGTCAGTCCACTGAAAGATCTCTGCATGGTCTATTCAAGGCCTCTAAAATGAATTACAGTTTGGGGAGGACTTCTTACATGGACGTGGCTAGTTTCTCCATTTTCCTTTGGGGAAAAAAATGGAAAAATAAATAATTAAATAAATAAAATATGTATTTGTGGAAAAAAATCTGTTTATCTTCCAGAAATTCTCTCACTAATATTTCAGCTGCTTTCCTGCGGTGTACATGACCTGGTGTTACAGCCTTTTAGTGGCTCTGGATATGTTTAGAATGTTATCCCAATGAAAGAAAACTTAAAGGGTTAAACAATGGGTAAACCCATAGCAGCTAGAACCAGTAAACTTGACTTCCAGTCTTGAATTTACCATTGGGCTGGGGCAAGGAGGTGTGCTGGGTGTTAATGCTATTTAAATTCATTGATTTTTGTTTTTCTGATAAAGACAAGTTTTCTTCTTTTTTCCCATTCAGGATGTGACTTGAAATGTCTGAATTCTGTTAGAGATTAAGAGCAGAGTGAAGCGCTGTGGGTAGGTGAGCAGATACCTACATGCACACAGATCACTGCAGAAGTCAGAGAAAAGTTTCTCAGTCTCCTGCATCCACAAAAGACTGGAGCCCTGTTGAGAGTTGGAGAGAGCAGCAGAAACTGTTGCCTTGAAAAACCCAGGGAAAGAGTTAACAGAAAGCATGCCTCCTCTCTTCAGCAGCCTTGAGCAGTTGGTGCCTTTGCCATTAAATATTTTCTCATGTAGGTTTTCTATTTGCCTTGAATTACTGAAATACACTAAGCACATCTCTCCAAGGACCCAAAGCAATGGTGTAATAGGTTCTTGCTAATAGCTTGAAACTATACAGCAATCTAGTTTTAAAATACAACACAAATCTTTATCTAAAAGCACTAACACCTCACTCCTGCTCACCGAGTATGTTTTCACATTTCTTTTTGCAATGCCTAGCAGGGAGGGGGTGGGCGGTGGGGAAACAGCTACAAGAGAAATGATGCATTCCAGGCAAAGAGCCAATTTAAAAAGTCTGTTCCCTCCAGTTTGCTGTCACTTGTCACGGTTAAACAAAACACGGAATAGAAAAAGAGAAATTGGCTTCAGTGTAAATGTCAACATTCTGATTAAAGCAAACATGAAGCATTCACAACTCTTGACAAAAAAAAAAATTAAATTAAATTATGAAGGGTACGCAAATGAGGCCCTTCGTCTGTATGATTAAGGGTATGTATGAATTTGCATTTTCTGTTTATACTATTAAAACTAATGTTACAGAGCTGGGTGCTCGGGAGCATGCAAGCATCCTGTTTGAGGGGGTGAAGCTTCCCAGCATGTTTGTGTAAACTGTGTGAATCAGAGTGTAAGTGCATCCCCAGGTGTGGGTTGCATGCGCTGTCTCATGCTAGGCATGCGTGGGTAGGTAAATGCTGCACGCTCCTGACTTTTGTCCACTCCTGTTTAGGAAAAACAAGATGGTTCTCAGCTTCAGGAAGATATTCCACTTTCAATATACAAATATGTGAATAATGTACTTGGTTAATGTCAGCTGCAAAAAAACCCCCTAACTTCTGAAATGAGGAAAAAGTAAGACTTGGAAGGAAAAGCAGAATCTGGAAAGCCAAAAAAAAAAAAAAAAAAAACCAGAACAAAAAACCTTCATCACTTGAGAATACTTGAATTGTGCTGTTTTCCAAGAAGGATAATGGAGAATTATGAAAAATATATTAATAATTTAAACCTGGGTGGGATATGGTCCCAGTTCCTCTGTATCTTGTTAGGCACAGATCTTGGAAATTGAATTGTTTGAAACGTGCTTTTGCAAAGCTCTCAGCATGCATTCATAACATAAAATTTTAAAGCAAGTGTAATACATTTGAATTCCATAATTAAAATTAATGGGAAAATGAAAAATAAATGGCCTGCACTGGTCCAGTTTCCCCTTCTGTGGAATATATTTTACTGGTACTCCTTATTGTGTGTGTGGTGTGTTTGTGTGGCATACTTAAGTTTGGTTTGTTTTCTTTTTTTCCTTTCCATATTGGTTTCTCTGTGTGAATCTATTTGTAGCTATGTTTTCAACTATTCCCTCACCAGTAAATATGCAAATACATGAAAATACTGTATAAGCCACTAGACAATATTCCTTACCCAGAATTAGAAAGCATTTCTACTTAGACAAAGCAGAGTCTGTGCACTCAAAACATGTTATTCATTACTTCAGGACACTACCTACTTCCTCCTCCCTACTCCCTCGC
This sequence comes from Lycocorax pyrrhopterus obiensis, assembly GCA_014706295.1. NCBI lineage: Eukaryota > Metazoa > Chordata > Aves > Passeriformes > Paradisaeidae > Lycocorax > Lycocorax pyrrhopterus. The sequence goes on from JACSVZ010000014.1 coordinate 5,329,242, forward strand.
TTTAGAAAATGTAGGTACAGAAGAGAAATCTGAGGAGATTACCACAGATTTATTTTTAATAACTGCACTTAGAAACATAAATTCTGTTTTAAAACCTGTATAGAAAATGTAAAGACTGGTGTGAAATAAGCTAGGCATGTTCAAGGTGCATGAGGGTTTATCTGGGTTGCTAAAAGCAATGCCTGCCCGCATTTTATTTGTCTGTTTGCTACAAGAAGACTACAGTAATGGGCTCAGCACAGCACTTAACAAAATCATCTGTCTATCTCCTGTGTTCAATTTTTAGGGGTTAGCTTTCTCCTGTTTTCTCCCTCCTTTCTTCCATTCCTTGCAGAAAATATTATTTCAATGCAATTAACGATCTGCTTATCTATCCAATCTAGTCATTTATCCACATAAAAGATGGATAAATATGTATTTTATAATTTCCAATGTTTCTTGCCAATAAGACTGCACTTTTACAGTGGTACATAAAAGCCCCTGTTACCCAGTATACCAGTCGTTTTCATTTTTCTGACTAGAGGCATGAAGTCCTAGGACCTATAATATTTAGCATAAGATCGAATGCTGCAACACGTCTCACACCGTATGTATTGGATTTCTGAGATCCCCGTTAAGAGTTCAACATTTTTCTTGCTTATAAGAAGCCACTGTGCTGATTTCAAAGACTTTTTAAAATGGAATTAGGCTCAGGTGCTCTATAGCCCTTCTCCAAAACCCTTGTTTTACCAGCACATTTGCCCCTTTATGCAAAACATACTTCCTTTCCCTGTAGCATGGAGAGAGAAATGCACTCGAGCAGGGAAGTGAACAAGACCAAGTCACAGCCTGACTGAGTGAGACCTGATTGCTACAGATGGGTTCTTGCAAATGTGCAGAGCTGCAAAGACCAGGAGCCCTGCATGGTGCAGCCCTGGACACAGGCACACAAGTCAGATAGACTGACAAAAATTTATGTTTTAGCCATAGATGTTAAATGGATTTCTACACTGCAGGCAGTGAATAAGAAAATAAAGATTTGGGGTTTATTGTTCTAAAATATTGCCTACTGCAGCTCTATCCTGGCTTCCAAATGGTATGCAAAAGCATGATCATAACTTGCAGTGAGATTATTCATGGGCCTAAATTAAGTCTGATTTAGAGAAAACATAGGTTTAACCAGTGACTCAGTAGTGGCTGCAACGGCATCTTCAGGTGGGAACAGGCATAAATATAAATTGCCTAAATTAGGCACCTATATCCTTCCACTGACTTCAATGAGTGAAGGGTTGGCCAAGCAGCAAGAGGAGCAGCTCAAAGAATTGTCAGGCCATCTGTCTGAAACCAAACCAATCAAGGTTATTATCAATGGAAAAATAAATTATAGGACTCACTAAGATCAACTGTTGTAGAAATCATTACCTCCCCTTCCCCCACCACCATAAACCAGATTACATAAACTCCTGTAAGCAGAATTCCATCAGTAAAAATTAATTATGGTGATTAAAAAGCAATCTTAATCACAGACAGGTGATAAACTACTGATTTACAGATTAAATGAAGGTGTATGCTTGCATATACATACAATTTTTAAAATATTTTTTCCCACATATGCCTGACCAGTCATTCTGGCAGAGAAGATACAAGCTTATCTCACATTTTGGTTTTACACACTATGACTATTTTGATGTGCTCATTTTATTCAGTTCTAGAATAATGAATTATGAGGCTGAGCTTATATTTGTCACTTTAAATTTATAAAAAAAAAAAAGAAAGAACAGCATGTATGTTTCACATTTCATTAGTAATAACCATGCCTGTAGAACTATAAGTGACTCAACTGTAAAGAAAAGGTCTAATAATGATTTCGCTGTTGTTAAAAGCATGTTTGGGTATCTAACTCATTACCTTTCATATACACAAATACTGAAAAGCAACGTATTTTCTGCAGTCTGAATGCATACCCAGATATTATCAGCATTTGCCACATACAGACCCCACAATATAAGGCACAATGTCATGGCCAAAATTCACAATGTCTCTATGCTTGAGCTTTGTAGAGTGCCTCTAACCCGGTGTGAGCAGAACCCTAAATGTTATGGCCACAGATCAAACCCTTCCGCTGATGTAGTCACTCCATTGTAGAAATCCACCAGATCAGGCAGGCAGGAAATAAATTCTTAAATAATTCACTTAAAAAGGGTTGGATGGCACCTTGAGAAACCTGATCTAACAGAGGGTGTGCCTGCCCATGGCAGAAGGGATGGAAGTAGACGACCTCTAAAGATACCTTCCCATCCAAATCATTCCAGGATTCTATGGCTCTATTGCAAAGGATGAGAGGAAGTAGAAGAAATACTTACATATCTATGTATGTATACTCCATCAACCAAAGTAACTCTGGTATGAGCTCAGCCCTGACAGGTATGGTAAGTACAATAAAAAGCTGTTCTCTAGAGGGACAGGCATCAAAGAGAAGAACATTGAATTAACTTTTGTCTCAGTGTAAGGTAATTAATGCGGAGACAAGATAAACAAAGGCAGCTACAGCAGCTGCACCTGCAAGCACATCCAAGAATAGGTTAGAAAAGATCTTTTCTGTCTCTCTAGAACCCTGTAATCCATGTATATTTGTCTGTAGTCTAAACCATGCAAAATGTGTGCAAACAACTCTTAACAAAACAGACTCAGCCACATTCTTGGGGTAAAATTTGTCCTCCCAAAAAACCCAAGCCCACTTCATTGTCAACTGTGAATATATGTAAGAAACAGAGCAAATACTCCCATCATTCACAGATTAAAATCACATGCTTAAAGACATCCAGATAACATTCAAACAGTACAAAAAAGGAAATGTGAAGAGAAAAAGAAGCATCAGGATGAAAATACAGAGGAAAAGGAAAGGAATTTGACAGTGTTTTTCTCTGGTATTTAGATTGTTTTAGATTAGTACACCAACCACCATGTGGGGCCTGTGCTATTGGAGCAAAAAAAAAAAAAAAAAACCCAGCCAAACAATACCAGGGAAAGTAAGGTTTATGCCTCTATCCTAAAATAAGGATTAACTTACAACTAATCTAAACAGGAGTTTATTCAACTTCTTTAAAAATCTGGTAGAGACCTCATGATGTTATTTGAAAATCTGTTGCAGAGTTTAACTTTTCCCATTGTTGAGAAAACTTTTTTTTTTTTTTTTGTACAGGTAATCTTAGGGGAACAAAAAGGAAAAGCAGAACACCAAACAGCTATTTATAAACAAACTGAAAGTAGGAACAGCAAAGGTAGAGCGTTGTTCAGACTGATGCAGAGATTGAAAATAACAGTACACGAGGAAATAAATGAACCTTAAAAATGTGCCACATCCTTCATCACAGAGTAATGGGCTGAAATTCTGTAATTTATGGAGCCTGATTTCTATCTTTGGCTTTCATCTAAATTCTAGGATTAGACTTTAGTCATGCATTTATTGCATTTCTGGATGTGGAAGCATGATTTGGCAGAATTTTCGAAACAAGACAAACAGCAATTAAGCTATATCTAAAATTTCTGTACATAAAGACTAGAATAGATCATATTGAGAGGTTATCTATGTACATATGTATGTACATATGTATGAGATATTAGAACATGTGACTGACACAGAAGAACATTAAAGCCAATATTAAAAGTAATGCTGCTGCCTGCCAAATTAAGTCAAAATAATGCTATCTTGCTAATATCAAAGTTATTTTAATACTATTACTGCTGCTGAATTCAGGAGGCCTAGAGCCCAAGTATTAGTATCAGATTTTTCCACAAGTTTGATTAAAAAGTATTCTCTGTCATGAAGTACTCTTAACATTATTGTTTTAGTCATTATCAATCTCAAACTGAGGGCGTTTGCTCTTTTTTGTTGCGTTTTTTCTTGTGTGGTTTTTTTTCATGTTTTTTGTTTGTTTTGCTTTCTTTTGTTTTGTTTTGTGAAATAGATGCTTTGAAATTATGAGATGCACTGGAGGAAAAAAACCCTTTTAACCCTGACAAGTACTTGTCTGTAGTGAAGTATTTTGTTACTAGCAACGTATCTATGCAGAATTCTGAGTATTAAAAGCCTACTTAAAACAATGCAGACTTTATTACTTCGTTATGCTTATGGAACTAGGGGATGAACATGCAAAGCCCACAGATTTCCAGAAATAATGATTTTACCCCTAAACCTGATATGACCATCTGTTCTTGAACTGATAATGTATCAATCATTTTCAATGGGACATTGTTTTAAACTTTCACACACTTACTTGAGGGACTGACTCTGCAGTTTTGAGTTCCTGCATTCAGGTGCACACCTTGTCTGCACCATCACTCCCGCCCAGCGAGATACGCAGGAGGACAGCAGCTCCTTCACACGCTGTGGCTTCCAAACTAAGGTCAGATGAAAGTCCTAATACAGTCCAGCAATTTTCTTATCTCTACAATGATATGAGAACCCCAGGGCAAGCATTAACACACTTCTCTGGGTCTTACTAGACCTGAAGACAATATTGCCCATATCAGAAACAGACAGACTCTGCTTTCTGTTCCTACCTTTGTCTAAACCGCAGTTATTTTCCAGTTTTAAGTATGTGTGAAGTTATTGCACATCACCTCCTTGCTTTTCTTTCAGTTTATTGCATAAGTTGGTCATACTGTGGATTTCAGTTTCCAATCTGTTGGATGTTTTTAATTTGTATATGCAGTTCTGAACTATTTTTGTTAATTCAACATCCTGAATCATGAACACTAAAAGCAGACATCATATTCTAATGTCAAATCTTTAAATATCTTATACAGAAGACAGGCTACTGTCTTGTCTGTACTTTACAGAATTTTTTTTCCATCTACATCAAAAGAAAGAATTTTTATCTAACATCTAGCATCTTTATTTATTGGTGGGTACATCTGATTGTATCACAAGACCTTATATTGAATTGATTTGATTGAACCGATTATCTTCCAAGACCCCAAAACTTTCTTCTTGGTTGGCTCTGTGTTATTTACAATAAGTTTTTGCTTCTTGTTGTTAAGGTCTACATATGTGATTTCATAATATAGCATTTTTCATTGATGTTTATTAAACCATATAAATTGCACAGTAACCATTTAAAGTGGCAGTTTCTGAAGACTAACCAGTCCCATAACAATTGGCTAGCATAGTTAAAACAATACATGGTACTTCATAAAGTATGGATGCACTTTTCACAAAAGAAAAAAAAAAAAATAATTTCCTGGATTTTAAATATTTTGATGCTACCTGTTTAAAATCCTTTTAAATTTCTATATTAAATTTTTAAAACCTAAAGATGCAAAACAGGTTTTTGTCTATCCTATACATTCCCTGGACATCTCATATATTGCAATCTTTAGAGAAACCATTAAATAATAAGAATTAAAACACTTTGGAGAGGTCAGCTATGTTCTATCAGAGTAACTTGTCTTTGATCTTACTGAATATCTACAGGACAAATTTTATTTCTAAAAACATATCTTTGGCAATGCCCATCATAACTGCAATTTTTATTTATAGGATATAAACCTAATATGAACACATGTACAACTTATTACTTCATTTTATAAGAACAAAGGATGAAAAAGTCATTCACTTTCCTTGTTGGTGCTGTCCATGTTCTTAGGAGAGGGGAAAGTGGCATATTAAAATTAGACACACATTTCTTCAACTGGTACAAGCAGGTCTCTTTGAGACGTCAATATTTTATGAACTGGTTTGCCTTGTAATTGGGAAAGCTAGTGATTTAAAAGTAAAATGACAATCAAGCAGCCAATGTGAGAAATTAGGCAATGTCCATTATATCAGAGATGTGCATAATTTATGAACTCTGAATTTCAGCAAAGAAAATAAAAAGTCTGATTGTCTTAGGGTGTGATTGAACCTAGCTGAAGTGTTTTTCCAGAGATATTGGCAGCTTGCAAATCAGACCCGTTCTGTTCAAATCAGGAATTACCCAGACCTGTTGTTTCTGAACAGTGAAAGGACTTGTGGATGATGTGCTGGTTGGAGATTGTCATGGGCATAATGATCATAAAATTACACAGCTTTTGATTCTTGGAGAACTAAGGAGGGTAGTCAGCAGAACTGTTACCTTGGACTTCCGGAAGGCAGAGTCTGACCTGTTTAGGAGACTGTTGACAGACCCCCTTGGGAGGCAGTCCTGAGGAGCAAAGGATGATGCCAAGGTGGGAGTGTGGATCTGCTGGAGGGCAGGAAGGCTCTGCAGAGGGATCAGGACAGGCTGGATCCATGGGCCAGGGCCAAGTGTGTGAGGTTCAACAAGGCCGAGTACCGGGTCCTGCCCTTGGGTCACAACAACCTCCTGCAGCTCCAGGCTGGGATAGAGTGGGTGGAAAGCTGCTGAGTGGGAAAGGACCTGGAGGTGCTGGTTTTCAGTGGCTGAACATGAGCTGGAGTGTGGCCAGGTGGGCAAGAAGGCCAATGGCACAGGGCTTGTGTCAGCAATAGTGTGGCCAGCAGGACCAGGGCAGTGCCCATCCCGCTGTGCTGGGGGCACTGGTGAGGCCACACCTCCAGTCTTGGGTTCTGTTTTGGGCCCCTCACAAGAGGAAAGACACGGAGGTGCTGGAGCATGTCCAGAGAAGGGAACAGAGCTGGGGAAGGGTCTGGAGCACAAGTCCTGTGAGGACTGGCTGAGGGAGCTGGGTGGGCTCAGCCTGGAGAAAAAGAGACTCAGGGGAGACTTCATGGCTCCCTACAATTACCTGAAAGGAGGTTGCAGCCAGGTGAGGGTCAGCCTCTGCTTTCAAGTTAAGGGTGATAGAATTAGGGAAAAAGGCTTCAAGATGTGCCAGGAGAGGTTTAGACTGGATTTTAGGAAAAAATTCTTCTCTGAAAGGGTGGTCAGGCACTGGAACAGGCTGCCCAGGGCACTGGTGCAGTCAATATCCCGGGAGACTACTTAAAAGACACATAGATGTGGTGCTTAGTGGTAAACATGGTCTAGTAGTAAACAGTGGTAAACAGCATAAACAGCGCTGGTTCAATGGCTGGATTCAATGATCTTAAAGGTCTTTTTAAACCAAAATGAAAAAGAAAACCACCAGAACAAAGAAACCAACCCCTGTCCCCCCTATATCTACATAAACAAAGCTTTAGAGAGCTTCATTTGTTTGTTTGTTTGTTGGTTCATTTAATTGCTGAAACATTTTAATTGAATCTTGTCTTTGGGAATTCCTAGTCCCCATCGAAAAGAAAGGAAAAATAGCTACAAAAGTATAGAGCCTTTGCCAGTGGGTTTAAACAGAGAGGAGTTATTTAAAATAATGTTTAGTTGATCTATAACTGAGGCTAATTATCCAGTATCACCAAAAGCTATTAACAAATACTTAAGGTATTTCTTATCAGGAACTTATTTAGACATGAGCTTAGTTTTGACCATATGCTGGCATACAGTCATGTTTAACACTCTTCCCCTGTGTCAAGGACGGATGAGAATGACAAACACAGATTCAATTTCAGCAGAATTATCATGTCTTCCTGTATTGATGAAATCTCTGTGGGATAAGAAAGTTTTCTTCTGCAGAAACATGACTTCAAAACAGAGCTAAATTTTGATGCAAACAAAAGACAAAGGAGAGAATAGGGGAAAAAAAAAAAAAGGACCTTGCAAACCAGCATCAGAAAGACTTTTATTCTCATTCAGGCAAAGAATGTAATCTATTTCCCAGAACCATGTATTAATATACATTTAGATCTATCTATCTATCCTGCTAGCTATAGCTGTATCTAACCACAATAAAACAGTTGAGCTCTCTCAAGTGTTATGCCTTTAAGTTAAACTTTATTGAAATAAAATAAGGAAAGAACAATACATTTTGCATTCTTCAGAAGCCAGTGTTCAATAAATACTAAGTTTTGATCGATTGATACAGTGTCATATTTGACTAAAGAGGTGGGAAAGTTGCTACTGTTGCTTTGTGCTGGCTAGAAGAAGAATGCACTATTGATTTTATATGTTGGATGGGCTGTCAGCGTACAGTGCATTGTTGATTTTGACTTTTATAGCCAACATGTTTCCTTTAATTGGATCATTTGTAAAAGAGAGGAGGGTACCTGTTCCCTTCTGACAGTGACTGATTACAATCATTTCATGTTTGTCAATATTTGATAAACCCACGGTTACCCAACAACATGGCTGAAAGCAGCATCTTTATGCATTTGCTTGTTTCCCTTCTTTCCTGTTTCTGATTTCAGTCTCAGTGTAACCAGAAAGTTGTGCCAGCAACTCTTTCTTCTTCATCTTTTTTTTTTCTTTTCTTTTTTTTTTTTTTTCTGAAAAAATTTTTGTAAGTTCTCACTTCTTGTGGAGGAAGATAAAGAGAGTGAGGAAGAGAGGAAGAAAGTTTTTACTTTGAGTGAACATCACTGCCAATATCTCTTGATAGCAGAAAAATTCTGGGGCACCCATTAGTGCCCTTGACCTTGTTGCTCTCATTGCTATTTTTGATGGCAGGTGCAGTTCTGTAACCTTGGGACTGAGCTTTTCACTACCTAATGGTGAAATGAAAACCAAGACACCTACAATGTACCTAAAACTTTTGTCTTCCTTCTTATTTTTTGCCCTTCTTCCCATTATTATTATTAACTGGGTTTTTTTGTTTGTTTTTTTTCCCCCAATATTCTGGATGCAAATTAAAATATCACTACAGAGAGGTCTGGAGCTCAGGGAAGAACAGAGATGTGTGCACAAAGCATTGCTATAAATTATTTGAAGAGAATTCATGTTGGTATTTTAATTGTGTCTTTGATGCTTAGTTCACAGATGGCTGATAATTTCATCTGATGTACTGAACAGTTCTATGTTTTACTCTTGAAAGAGAAGATGCATTCACAAGTCAGGCTCAATCTTTGTTCTCTCCTGCTTAGTGAGGCAAAACCTCTTTCATTTTCACCTATGGTAATTAGGACTAGTAATGTAGATGTGATGCCATCAGGGCAGGAAAATCTTCAAGGCACACAGGGCTGTGAGGTGAACACTCTTGGCCATGACCCTCACATCATGATCACAGCCTTAAAAGACCTTCTCCAGGACATGATGGAATTACCTTGTTTGGGACAAAACATCCTTGTTTGGGAAGATCCAAAAAAGGCAGAAAGCACCTGTGTTCTTTGCATCCCTGGAAATCTGGTTTGCAAATGTAGTAGCTTCTGAGCCTTGCCTGGCCAGCTGCCCTGTTAACAAAAGGTGATGGACATTCTTTCCGTAATTAATACAGAGGCGGCACCTGTAGGATTATTTTCCATGTAGCCAGATGAGAGAAAGCTACATAGAAACATGCTTGTTTGTTCGTACTTCATCTGCCTGGGAAAGAACACTTTCTAAGATGCGGTCTGCCTGGGGAGAGGAAAACAGAGGGACAGGCTCCCTGTCTCCACTTTCTTTCCACAGAAGGTCATGCAAGCAGTGCTGTCCACTGGTGCTCCTAGGCGATGAACACAGAGCACAGAAAATTCCTTTTAATTCTATGTCCAGTCCTCCTAAGGGTTTTGGAAGCCTTCAGAAAGAGAAGGGAGTCAGAGGCACATGCATCTACTTCAGATTTACTTGAACCTAAGTGAAGAAGGAAGAGGGACTAGCTTCAGAGATTAAGGGAACAAATTAATTTGAGCTACTGTCCCTAGTGTCAGAACAAAGTTCAAAACAATGTGCTCTGGAAAACAAGACAGCTCCTCTTTTTCCAAAGGAACATAAAATATAGCTTTGATGCAACAGTGTAGGTAAACCAAGAGGTCACCAAGCAGCAGCTGACAAAAGAAGTGAGTGTAAAAAAAGAATGCAGCAGACTAAATTGTGCTGTAGTTCACTTTCTCACCTTCCCTTAATTTCCTTTAGAATTGGAAGATGTTTATCCAGTAAAAACCACAGTGGATTTAAAGCATCTTGTGGACTTTAAGTTCTGAGGACAAATAATCTCCTTCTAGAAGCCAGGCAGTAGCTGCCTGTGTGCTTGGCTGGTAAGAGAGGTTCACATGTGGGCCCAAGGAACACGTACACAGCTGCACATGCACTTCACACAGAGCAGCAAAGACAGGGAGCAGTGCCTTTATCCAGCTCACCTGCACAACTTTTCTTCCCACATCTACTTTGACCCCTGTATTCTTCTGTTCCAGTCCCCTTCCAAATCATCTTACTCCTAATTACATTTTCCCCACTGGATCCAGGCATGAGACCTTCACATCTAAATTTGGTGTTTCTGTTCTTGCTACTAAGTTAATCTTGGCCTAATTTAGTAGTAGTGAAGGACTTGCAGGACTAGGCTCCACAGGGTCTCCAGAACTCGCCTTCAATTTTCTGTGAGGGTTGTCTGTTTCTCTACAACCCTTCTCTGACTGCCTGTGAAATCCAGCCATGCCACCATCACAAGCTGTAGCTTTTGTCACCTTCTCACTCTGATTTTTAACATCCAATCATTACTGTTGTTATGTCCAATAACTTCTCATCTGCTTTTCAAAGAAATAAACCTCATGACAAGGATCAGTCATCTGCCAATATAACTTGCTAGATAAAAGATCCCTGATGGATAAAAAAACTTCTTTCTTCACAATCAGGACATTTTCTTGTTCATATATATTTCCATATATAGATGGAGAGATATAAGCACATTTATATGAACATAGATATATTTATGGTATATTTATGGCTTTTTTCATCAAAATGTATTATTATCATAGTATTCACACTGCTTAGTCAAAACGGTCTCTTTACTTAAAAAAGAGGGTTTTAGTCTACCTCAGAGCTGAAGGACTTACACAGTTTCCTGATTTAGATGGAGACAGAATTAGTGTATAAGTTTGTGGCTATTTGGATTGCAAATTTGACACCAAATCTAAAATGAAAAGTAGCAGCTTTAAGTGTTTAAGTAACTCTGAGACACAACTCTCTCCTAGTAAGGAAAACTTTCCTAGTAAGGAAAACAACTCCTTAATACAAACTGCCTTCTGAAGTAGAGTGCTTCAGTTATTGTTTTGTAAGAGAAATAAATACCACTTTTTAAGGCCAGAAATTATGGTAATTGTTAAATCCCTTTTTACATAGATGCTCAGAGATCATCTGACTTAGCTCCAGACACCTAGAGTGTAGACCCACTGCACATAACTAATCATTCTTAATGGAAAAAAACAAACACTTCTTTCATGAAGATGTGTAGCAAATTCACCTCTACCTATTTGCATCTCAATTTATATGCTGGCTTTAGAAATCCACAGATTTCTAAATAAGACACATCTATTCTACAATAAGCAATTAGAGAATCACGGGGTCATGGAAGAGTTTGGACTGGAAAAGGCCTCTAAAACCATCTAGTCCAACCCCCTTGCCACGTGCAGGGACATCCTTAATTAGATCAGGTATTATAGATCAGGTATTATTGGGTTAGGGTATTAATACAAGAGTAGAAGATCTGGTTTCAATTCTCTCCTGAGATTGCATCTTGGGATGACTGTTTTTCAATGCTTATACTAAAACTGGGTACCTTTGGAAAAAAATAAGGGTTCAGAGAAAGAGAATGACTGTGTAACATATTCTGTTAGGCAAGCTGGTGTGTCAGAGCTTTGGTTCTAATTCCTGTTCCCCAGTTTGGGTTTGTGTTTTATAGAAGCAGTCATCATACCAAATGTATCATGTAGTCAAAAATAATTTTTTTTATTCTTTCTCAAAAATAGACCTTGTCAAAAATAAACACACAAAAATATGGAGTTTTAAGCTCTAAAACAACATAATGAGCATCCAAAATATTTTATCTCTTTTTCAAAAATGTAACATTTTTCTGTGTAAATCATACTGCATTTCGAAATGTGAACCACAGTATTTTACTTAAATGAGTGCTTCATTACCTCCTTGTTATATTCTGGAGTTGATACCCAGACCTGCTTGGCACATATCCATTGTGTCTTATATAACTGGGGAGTTGAGGGCTGCTTTTGGACTTTACACTTCAACCAAAAAAACTACCATTATACCACCCTGGAGTCACAAAAGTTTCCATACCCCAGCTTCTGTGGGGCATGGGCACCTCAAAAATGCAAATCCATTTATACTTTTCTCTTATATACTGACATTTTTATTTGCCCTATTTTTTTTTCCTTATTTTGAATGGAAAATGTTGAAAAATATATCTGTGTATTTGTTTTTTCACATTAAGGGGAGAAAATAAATACCACATGCACTTTTCCTATCAATTTATCTAACCTAATTTTTTAATTTTTTTTTTTTTTTTTTTTTTGGACAGAGGGGTTGGTGATAAAATATTGACTTCAGAGATTTTATTTTGGGTCTATGTGTAAGTGGAATCCAAATAAGTGTTCATCACATTCTGTGCAGCTCAATAAGATGCTCAGTCAGTCTAGTAGGTCTCACGTCCTGCACTGCATTACCATCTCTATTAAACATACCATTTTGTTAAAGATATGTATCCAAAAGAATGATTCCAATTAGGTGGTGATCATTATGAATGAGTGCCTGCTATTTTTTCCAGCAGTATGCATTTGTGTCACCTGAAGAGAGAGTTCCATCTCCTATTAATTTTTATCCCTGATCTTATCCCTGCCACTGCATTCAGGTTTCCTCATCCATTTTAGGTCCTTCTTATTCACACCAATACCTCTAAACCAAAGTATGCATGGCTGCTAATATCACACCTTAATTGGGGATATTAGCAAGATAGCCCAGCTTTAGTCTTTTAAGCACCCTGGGTGAAATTTCTATGGGAACAGATTTGCAAATCACCACACGCTTGCCAGAATATTCTTTCTGAAAAGCAGAATCGAGCCTGAGCACACACACTTTCACACACAACCCCACACAAACTCCTCCTCAAAGCCTTTCTTTTAAGGGACTAGTCATTTTTATTCATTTCAATAGAAAGTGTGAAATACAAGCTTGTCATCTCTCTTTTGCAGTACTGCAACCCAAAATTATAAATGGGCTGACATTTATGTGAGACCAAAATTTAGTGTCGTATTGGAAGTGGGTATTGAAAATGTTTTGATATGACAGATGAAATACCTGCTGCAGAAACCTTTGTTAGACTTCAGCTAACTACATCTAGCTAGAGGGAAAAAGACAGGGCTTCAGGCAACTAAATTTAATGGTATTTCATTAGCTCCCTCCCCCAGTCTACCCCAAAAAATACTGTAGGATTCATGTCTTGGGATCAAGGTTTTAAGAATTGTAACCACTTGAAAAGAATGTATGAAGTCACCTCTTCAGCCTCCTGATAATTTCTGGTGACCTGTGCACAATATTCAGTGTTGACTGAACAAGACAAGACAGGACCTGTGGCAGATTGGATCCTGAGACTTCATTATCTGTATTTCAAACCAGTCATGGTACTTGGTCAAAATCTATAGTTCTTCACATTGAAATTGCATTAGAAAGATGCTGCATGTAGTGAGTTTCAGTCAGAATATGTTTGCATGAAACTGTCTTAACCAAAATTTATATGCAAAGTTCCTGTTTAGTGTCTGCTAAATTGGGACTGAAGTGCAATTTAGTTAGTCAGTAGCCCTTAGCCCAAGTTTTCTGATAGTCAGAAACAGAATGCAAATACTCTAAAAACTTGTCCAGGGATATTTTTTCAGTTCCTTCCAGAGAATCAATGCAGCAGTTATTTTCCGCTGATGGTCATTTATTCAGGTTCTTACCTGACCTGCCTCTATACTAGGAATAAGACTAAAAGTCTCATGGGACCAGTCAGAACCAAGTAAGGAAGTAAACTAAAATAAATTATAGCAAACAGGTGAGACAGCTTTGCTTTACATTCAAGACTAGCTCAAAATTACTTTGAATATTGACTGAGCGATCTGAACACTACTTTTTTTTTTTTTTTTAAATCTGAACTCTTCTGCCACTACATGATCTTATAAACACATTTCAAAACTCTTCATAGAAGGAAACAGGAGAGAGTGATGTACAAAAATAAAGGCTGCACTTCATTAAAGTTATCCAGTTAATTTTCCCTGGAATCAAGGCAGGCTGGACTTCTTTTGAAGATGAAGCTTGATGGAAGTCCAAATTTGTAATTATTAGGATGTCAGCAAAGCTTTCCTCCCCTTTTCTTCATAAGCCTTAGTTCTTTCATATCAGTTCTGTCTAACAAAGAATTTTTGGAGACATAGAACTGTGCTAATTGTGAAATCAACTCAAGTCCTGCTATTAGACAAACTTAATCTGTCGATCATAGAGACATGGGGAATAATGAAGTAAAATAAGTCAATTCTATCTAAATAGATTGCATGTCCTAGATAAGATAACTGTGAACACAAACTTTCAGCTGTCTTTTTCTGTTGAATTTTCTTCTCAGAGGATTTGAGGTTTGGCTTTCTTTTTACACTGTGCTGAGTTCCTCTGTCATGAATTGTGGCTTGGGAAAATGCTACATGAATAACTGAGTCCCATCTCTAGCCAGAATATTTACTAAGTATATGCTTAATTTTTAGAACATGAGATGACTTCTCCACACTAGGAAAATGAGTTAATATTGTGATGTAAAAGGAGTAACAGAAGTTTAATAGTAGTAGTATTGATAGAACATAGCGGCAGTGACACTAGCAGTACTACTACTACTACTACTACTACTACTACTACTACTACTACTACTATTACTTACACAACTAGTAACACAAGAAAAGGGTTGGAATATATTTGAGAAGCCTAGCTACCTTCCTAAGAGTAGTTTTAACTATATGCTGTCCTATATAAGATTTTTTTCTTTAAAAGAAAAATGCCACATCACATTTCTAACTATGTCAACTTGCTCTTTCATCAAAATATCCCAAAGTCAAATATTAATAAAAACATTAATTAGGTAAATGTTTTTTATATGCTTGGTTTTTGTACTTTCCTTTTGTTACCAGGCTGCAGCTATCAAAGACACATGGTACTGTAGCTGTGGCAAGATTTTTAGAATCTAACCTCACATATTTGCTACAATGAAACCTGCAATCCAGATCAGTGCTCTAAAAAAAAATCTCATACACCTAACTAACAATTATTTGAGGTAGGGTAAGTCATACATTAGAAGGTCTGGTTTCTCTAAAGAGGAAAATTTTGGATGCTCAGTATAAGATGCTCATCAATTTGATGACGGTCTAAATCCAAGTGAAAGGAGTCACGACTTAGATATCGCAGCATGGCTGTGCATGCTCCCCTGTGAGTCCTGGATCTGCTCATTTAGAATGTTGGTTTTTTACCAGCTATGTGAAGCTGACAGGCTCTGTTGCAAAGCAAAAGCCTGATTCTGCATCTCAGTCTGTGTGTTTAAACAAACACCTCTTTGGTGCTCTACCAAAGGATGTTAGACACAATTAAGCTAGCTTCTCGTCAACTCATGGACAAATCCATTCTTCAAACACCCCACACACTATCCAATAAGGACCAGGAGACTGAGCAAGCACGCAGTTATTTATCAGAGGGAGAATTCGAACACTTCAACTTTCCCCAACATCCTGTGTTTCAGCCTCACACCTGCAGACACCCGTCATGATTTTGTTTTTATCATTTTAAAGTTAATTGAACAATTTCCTTACACATGCCCACGCATACTCACAGAAACGCACACCAAGAAACAAGTTTGCATTTAAGTGTCACTTCCCACAGACCCAAAAATGTCCCATCAGTATAAAAACACAGACCTTAAAAAGTGATTTATTTCAATAGACCCGTACACTTCAGCTTGTGTACAAATTACACATCACTGGTTAAAAAGAAGATGCACATAATGTATGGAATGAACTGTTTCAACTTTTTTTTTCCTTTCCTTGCTGCTATAATTTTTATATCTCATTTTACCTCTGTAATTAAGACAGGTCTGGTAGGTATTTAAATTAGCCTGGCTTTCATCTCTATCACACAGTCATTTCAAAACTTTTATGAATATTTAATAGAGGTTTTATAATTCATGGTGATGTGATGAACAGCCTTTTGGCCGTTAAGTCAATTGACAGAAAGAAAAAAAAAAAAGGAAAAAAAAGAACCCTCTCTTCAGGCAGAAATAATAACGATTCTATTTCTGTTCCTAGATTGGTGATTACACAGTCACCTGTTTTCACATTAAACTTTGATGATAAATTACTCAGCAACCATGATAATATCAGAAGTTTTACTGGCCAGAACAAATTGCCAGTAATTGCTTGCATGATAAAGGGAAAGAGCTGTTTCGTAGTCCTTCTGTCCTTCCCCTTAGGGAATATCTGAAACCCCACAATCAAACCGCTTCTCTCCATATACATTTCTTTTTCTCTCTCTCTTTCCTTCCCCACTCTGTTCTCTTTCTTTGCATTCCAGTCGTCATCCCCCCCCCTTTTTTTTTTTTTTTTTTAATTTCAAATCACTTCAAAGGCAACTCTCTCAGCATTTTAAGAATATATTAACATTCCATTAACACTGTCATGGTTTTTGCATGCCTATCAAGAACATAGGCCGAGAAGGCCAGTTAAATTTCATATAAGTCTGAGTTCAAACATGTTCATTTATTTATTTATTCACTTTTATTCAGTGCTGTCAATATACACTGTAAAACCGTATTTGGGTGGGGTACTGGCCGTAGATTTTCAAGCCTAACAAAAGACGCAGTTGTGAAGCATGCATTTTGTACAGAATTTTTCACAGAGAAGTAGCTCTTATTATTATTACCCTCATCATCAGAGATAAATCACCACAGTAAATCATCACTGCTGTTCTTATTGCTGTTATTGTTATCATTACTGCAATTTTGCAATTATTATGATTATAATTTTTCTTATCAATGTCAAAACTAGGAACTTTGTCAAGATCAGAGCTCTCTTTATGATAGATCTCTTAAAAGCAGAGGGCAGTAGCATTTCCCCACTGTGAATCACAATAACAGCACTCACTGCACTGGGAGAATTTATCTTTGCTCTGTGCAATAGCATGACATGGTTCTGGTTCTTTTTGGGAACCTGTGGAAGTAAACTCCCACCCTGGCAGCAGGAGACCTTCACGAGTGCAATGGTGATCTTCCAGACCTATCTAAGATTTCCACAACCGGTGGGTCTCCATCAAATATCAGCAGATAGCAGGGTCCCTTGAACTTTTATGTGCCTGGAGTGCAAAGCAAACTACACAAACAACAGCATCTAATGTGTGTGTATTGTTGTATGTATTTGTACTAAAGAGGATTTTTCAGAGCAACGACAGGCTGTGGGGCAGAAACCTGTCTCTCTCAATTTGTTGAGGGGAGGTTGTGTTGCTTTGTGTTTTGTTTGTTTGTTTTTTTCCCTGAAAAATTGACAGTTTCTTGAAAGGGCTCAGAAAAAAGGATCTTGATCACATTTACAAAAAAAAAAAAAATTAGTTTAGAGGTGTTAGAATAGTACTGATTACTGTGTTACAACTATTCACATGTTTAAAACCACACACATGTAATGCTGAGCCAGTTTACATAAAACTAAAGTATCTTCCCTGATAACAAAATGGGAACTGGATTGGTAAACATCAGTATATTAGGCAGGTTTGCGCAAGAGAAAGAGAAGGCAGGATGAAAAATAAACCAATAGCAAATTCACTTTCTTATTATCCTAAAATATGAATTTACTGAGTAAAAAAGCATAACAGGAAAATATGTTCATTACTATTATTCAAAACCTTTTTCAGCATAAGCCTGGTTTCTGCCAGTATATCATACATGAGAACAAAGGTGTCACTGGATAGCTGAGGTTCGTATCCCTCTTCTTCATAGGTTCTGTTAAGATAAATACAGGTCAAGATTCAGTAGAGGTTGACCTAGACATGATTACTTTTAGCTTAAGGGGTTAAATTAATCATCAATATTTTTTTATCTTAGGAATCCTTTTTTCCTTTCTCTTCAAAGGAATCTTCAGAGCTTCAGCTCTAAATAAAAAGGGGGAAAAAAGGTCTTGTCATGCAAACGTGAGCACGTAAACATGAAGCCTTATTTCTACTGCTTTTGATGTGCGAACACAATGCCATTCTCTAGCTGGCAAGTACCCAGATGCTTTCTCCTTTATTGCTGGCTGGAGCGCCTAATAGGCATAAACTAACTGCAAACAGGACCCACATGGATTTTAGCACATTTAGATCTTGAATAATTTAAATAATTTGATTGCAATGATGTGAGATTGATTCAAATAAGCAAATGTTTATAGGATTTTAGATGTGGAAGACTATCCATCTAAGATTTCAGATTACTTCTCCTGCAACATTCCCTATTGTTTTTGATAGTATAATCTTGAGCCTGGGAAATTTCACACCTGTTCTTATCTTTAAGGACATGTGTTTTCACATGTAATATAATCTTAGAATCATATCAAAATGTGGCTGTATAGGATCACAAGACACCATCTAACTCATCTGTCTGTCCTGTGGTTGGATCAGATCTGCCTTTATAATTCTTAATAGGATGCTGTTCAAATAATTCTTAAAGAATTCAGTGATGATATCTCCACATCTTTCCCAGCAGCTGATTTCAGTGCTTCACTTCCCTTTCCATTGGAAAGGCTTTTGTGATTTCTAGAGCGAATCTTCTTGCTGAGCTTTTAAGCCCAAACTTTACTTTGTACAGAGAACAAATTATCCTCTTCCTGATACCATTTTTAACTTGAGGTCAATTCCATTGCCCCTCTCTATCATCTGTACACAGACAAAGCACTCATTTCAACTCATTCACTTAAAAAAAAAAATAAAATTGAAAACAATGGATATCATAACATAGCAACACTAAATTGCAAGGTTGAGGGTTGAGTTTATCTGTCTTCTTTGGAATATTCTTTTCCATATGTAATGCCCATATCATAATGCACATATCATAATATGGACTTTTCCCCTTTTTTTTTTTTTTTTTTTTAAACTGACTGTTCCCTTTCTTGTGATTGAGAAAATCACATATTTCACTGTCATTGTTTCCTATGCAATATTTATGTAGCTGACTGTGCCTACTTCAATGCACTGATCCTTCTTGGCTGAGCATTTCTCCCTGCCCCTGGGAAGGAGTAACCCCATGTAACAGTACAATCTGGGGAATAACCAGCAGAGAAAGCCCTGATGGTCATGGTGGCACCAAGGCAACCATTAGCCAGCAGCACACCTTGGAGCAAAGGCCAAGATCCACCTGAGCTGCATTAAACAGAGCCTTGAAAGCAGGGAAGAGAGATAATCTTTCCCTTCTGCCAGAACTGGTGGGGTGCTCTTGGATTTCAGTACCCAGAACTGGGCTACCCAGCAAGGAGAGGCACAGAATTAATAGAGTGTCCAGTGAAGGGCCACAGACACAAAGGGAGCACTGGAACAACTGTCATATCAAGAGAGGCTGAGACAGCTGGGACTGTTCATCCTGGAGAAGTGTCGTGGGGGATCTTACCTGTAGGTATAAATATCTGATCTGAAGGCGTGAACAAGGCAGACTCTTCTCAGCAGTACACAGGGACAGGACAAGAGGTATCACACAATGAACACAAGTAGTGATATCTGAACTGTACTTGTACTTGTCAACTATTCATTCTTTCCTGGTATTCCTCTCCTTACAGACCTCATTGAACTAGTACTGGTGGGAAGCAAATGAACTGTTCCTGGCAAATCCTCTCAGGTGGTTGTATAACACTTCCATGAATGCCAGGCTTTTACAAATTGCTAAATATTGTATGATTTCTCTTTTTCTTGGAACTGAATATAGCCTGACTAGCTTATCAGTCTCATACTTCTTCCTCAGCTTTGTTCCTGTACCCCAGTTTTAGAGGTTATTTTGAATCAATAGCAGTGATTACTGAGAGGTGATTTGGGGAAGTGGATTTTTTGTGACACTTTCAAATACCTTGATTTTCAAAGGATGTACAGAACATACCAAAAAACATGTTCTCTTTCTCAAGTGAAATACCTTCAGAATCTTCCTGGTTTTGAACAACTTCTCATGTTGCACAAGGATTTGAAATTATTATTTTTTTTTTCACACAGTAAAATCTTTGTTCCTATTGAAGTTAAAGGATTTTTGCAAATATACAAAGGAAAAAATCTGACCTTGAGACAGTCCATACAGCAAAAATTGAAGAATGTAATCTTTTAAATCATTTAAAAAAAAAAAAGGGATATAAATTCAATAGGACATACACTATATATTATCTCTGATTTTATAGAAAAAATAAATGTATTTTTTAAATGTGAATGGACATAGACTGTTCTAAAAAAACAAATAAATATCTTGCTCAGGAAGAAGTCAAGTCTACATTGTAAAGATCACTTTCTTATTTGCTGTTATAAAGAAAGGTATCTGGACATGTGGGTACATCAACCCACTTCTGAGCTCTTCAATGACATGTTTTATTACTCTGGGGGAAACTTTTAAGGTCTCCTTTCCATTACTTTTCCATGGTGATATACTTTGACTCTATGGTGTTATTAAGTTTTTACTAAGGTGCTATATGGATATATAAAATAATTTTCACAAAATGTGCAGACTGCATTGTTCATGCACAGTAGCAGAATCCTCCCTGAAACAAATAGTATGGTCACTTCATCTGCCTATCTGTCTGCCTTTCTGCCTTTAGATTTTTGTCACATATACACGTATATCCAAACCAGCCAACCAAAAGAAACATTTTATTATTTTCTCTCTTTTTTTTTTTTGGTTGTTTTTTTTTGTTTTGTTTTGTTTTGTTTTTTGTTTTGTTTTGTGTTGTTTTGTTTTGTTTTGCTTTATTTTGTTTTGTTTTTAACAGAGTGGAAAAGGGAACAACTGGAATTCCTCGGTTTAGGATTTTATACTGAAAAGAAATGGGTTTTTCATTTCTTGTTCCTTCTCCTGTTGTGTTATTCCCCCAGAATTTACACATAGACTTTCTCACTTTTAGTCATGGTGTTCAGTTCATCCCACTGGCTGCATGAACAGCCTGAGAACCTGAGGCACTGGGGTTGTTTCACCAACTCCAGCATCCTATTCTTTTGGAAATCCAAAGTCTAAACCGAGCTCCCAAATAAAGGGGTTACAGAGATGGTCCGTAACAAATATTGCAGTAACAGCTGGCAGAACAGGGCATTCAATGAGCCAAGCAGAGAGACAGAAGGTCCCCTGGTAAAGGTGGTAGCAGGTCTCCAGAGGTTACTGTTCTCACCCTTCCTTTCCTCCTAGTATTATACAAGTGGTAGTGCCTCACTACTCCAGGGGACCCTATTTATTAAACACTTTTTAACACAGTTACTGTTTTTTCATCGTGCAGGGACTCTTTCATCCCCAGCTCAACATGTTCTGGATTGATTTTCCAAGGATTGATACAAGGTGAGGAAGACTTTGCCCTACAATATTTGTGTTATTCTACAGTAAGGTTAGTTGTCTTGAGACAATGCATATTGGGGCTTGGGCACCATTAACAAATATGTTAACTCTATGTGACAACTGATTAATTTTGCTTTAAGGTTATGAATACAAAAGAAAGCATGCTGGTATATAACGTGAATTTTAATGATGTCACAGCACTAGTAAAAGATGAGAAAGATAATTTAATTTGCTTTCTCTGAAAGGTCAGTTCTCTTGAGATGAAATTTTCCCTGAGGGTGTCAATGCCCCTCACTCTTCTTTCTTGCTTTTTCTCTTTCTTTGGAAAGTCAGCATTTATATTTAAACAGAAGAGTATCTGAGCTTTTTCTTCTTGTTTTTTTTGTTCTTTTTCTTTTTGAAAAGTAGTGTCAAAGAGGAAAAAAAAACAACGAAAACCCCAAAGAGTCCCAGATGTTTCATTTTGAATCTCAAGCCCATAAATATTTAGACAACGCGCTTCTTGCTATTTCAGTTCCTTGTGTCTGTGCATGCTGCACCTAAGTATTTAAGTGTGGCATGGAAACTGGATGCATAAACACAATAAGTTCCTGGAGACATTTCACATTTGGACCTTGGAATACGGCAGTGGGGAACAAAGGATAACAGTGAATGGAATAATTCTATTTTTATATTAGACATGAAATATTTCATTTGGGAAGCTATAACCACCTCTGGCAAGTGCTGAGCTCCTTTTGTTTCCAGGCAGATTGATCCTACGGTTCACTGCTTTGTAGGAAACTCTGGATACTTCAAACCCCAGGGATCAAAACCACATTCTTTGTTTGTGAATCGACATCACTGTAAATTAATTTCTAGTTAAAATTTTTTGTCACCCTTTGCATTTTGCAACAATTTTTAACTTATAAAAATAATTTACCGACATCTTTGGAAAAACTGGCACTACTGATTGGGTTCACCATGTATAAGTCTGGTTGAGAAATGCTTTCTCATGATGATTTCTATTCTCATGTCATCAGGATAATACAATTTATCTTTGTTCTTCTTGGAGACATCATATACAGACTGTCCTGAAGTTTTCCTTTTTTTACCTCTTTGGAAAAAAATGTAAAGATATTTAATTTATATTAAAACATAGTATTATAAAAGTGGTGGTGAAAAAATAATAAAACTTGAATCATCTGAATGTAAGCTGATTAAACTGAAATTAAATCAGAACCTAAATAAACCAAGGTTTTTAAGGATCTCAATTTCTACAGGATATTTTCTGACAAATGAAGGGAAGCTAGCTGAACTAAAGAGATCAGGGTCTTGAATGAGGAACATCTCTGGAATTTTCTCAAGCTATCTGGTCTGAAAAAAATCAAGAATCTATCTCCCTAGTATGGGGGTAAGGGTGTGAGAAGAATAATGATAATAGGT